>CM055267.1:105937989-106049703 GCA_029237695.1 Conchocele bisecta | reverse complement strand
CGCTCACTCGTTGCTTACGCGGAAGCCGACACACACTCCTGTATTATTTCACGCTATTCAAAATGTACGATGGAATATCCTCTAATTATTTCACAATGTGTCGATGTCACGTGACACTGGCAAACACCATATGCGATTGTCCCGCTTTGGAGAAGGCGTCAACATGTTTTTGTAGGATTTCACGACGAGTCCTATTCACGTGACACTAGCTACGAAACCATAGGGAATTGCCTAATTCTGATTTCTGCGTCGACATGTTTTGTATAAATTCACAATGTATCGTTATCACGTGATACTGGCAAAGACAGAATAGGCGGATTGCCGAGCTTTGTATTATCCGTATATATGTCCATTTTCCGCCGTAAAACATCACAGAAAACCGTCGCAATAGTCTTTCCTTTGTCAACCCCGGTCGCATTTCTATAAATAGGGTATCTAGAATTACAAGTATCACCCAGAATGCTTTTCACATCCGGTAGCGTCCTGGGTTATGGGCATTTCATTGGCTCGTTTCATTCGACTCAATGAGCTTTCCAGAAAACTCTTTTCCGGGACAGCCATGTGTATGTAATTATTCGCATGTATGTAATGAAACGGTTCGCTAGCCCCGTCTTGATTCTCGAATTGTTTTTATATGAAACGGTGCTGGCACCCCGGGACAAACTTCAATGGCCGCCATGGATTTAGTATCCGAAATCGAAGCTACGTTTGTGTTGAATCCATATGCACTTCCATATTTGCTTCCGACAATTTGCAAACAAGCATCAAATAAATGATTCCGCCGACAAAAGAGCTCTGTTAAGGAAATGGCGTGGTGGTGCTCCAACGCTTACCGAATCTGGGCATTGTCCATTCATTGTGAGAATAAGTCCGTGGCTATTAAATCCAAACGCGCTGCCGGGCAATGTGCCTGGATATGTATATGCCGTAAAGTGTTCGGTATCACACGTGATCAAACCAGACGAATCTACTTCTCGCGTTATTCTTGCGTTAATCATATACCCATAAGCAGTTATCGGATCACCGTCTTCATTGTGCGCCAACAGCTTTACTTGAGGATGATTTAAGAAAACTGTCGTACAACCATGATCGTCTACATTCGGCTTCATTTCCGGTGTGATGTCATTGTCGTAATGGTAATAAAAAACCTCCTTTGAAATGTTTAGTAGAAATACTTTTTCGAAGGACAGCCCTGCTCCATTCGCAGTTCCCTTAATTTCTGAGACGTACTCGGGGAACACTTGCTCGGCACCGCGTAGGTATACATCGAACAACTCACGGCCTTTACGACAATCATAAAACGGTACGAGTTGTTCCTGTATCCTTTCAGACTGGTTCCAGTAGGACAGGATTCTAGCGGAGAACGTAGAACCGACGGTAAACCCGACGTCGTAGTGACTTCCGCTGGCGTAAACCATCGGTAAAGTCTGCGCTGGTGATGTCATGTTGATCTTGAAACAAAAATTACATGTTAGGGAGAGGAATCGACATAGGCCTATGCGCAGGTTCGCGTTTTATAGCTGTACCTGTAAAATATACAGCTGCAGCTGTAAATGTGTATAGCTGCACCTGTAAAAAATACAGCTGCACCTGAAAAGCTGAGCTATCATTTACAGTCAGCTGCAGCAGTACATTTTACAGGTGCAGCTATACATTTACAGGTGCAGCTGTAAACATTGCAGGTGCACCTGTATATTTGTATAGTGTACGAACGGGGTCAAAACTAAATTGTATTTTTACACTTGTATATTTTTATAGTTGCACCTGTAATATTAATTTTGACCCCGTTCGTACACCATAGTTAAATACCAATAAAACAAACAAACGCCTTATCTCAGTTTGTATTTCGTCCCTTTTTGCCCAGCTCATTTTGAATGAGCCAATTTCTGAGTCCAGGCTCCGAGTCTTTTACCTGTGATATCAATATATTGGGCGTATCTGTTTTCTACTAGTAAATGGAGATATTCATTGCCAAGGGAAGTAACTGTCACACTATCGCTCAATGCTTGTTCGCACGATGATATTTCGTCCCTCCACAAATCCCATAATTCCTATTTCTCCAATTACAGCCACAAATCCCATAAGCCCCATTTATCCAGTCACCGCCACAATGAATGTATTGATACTGAAATAGTGGCAACGATATAAGGCCGTTTTGTCATGTCAGCCGACGCCACACAGGCGCTCACTACTACTACATTTACACAATTATAGATCTTCCCGTGCGTAGCCATTTGGTGTTCACAATAGAATAAAACACGTGATAAAAGGTCGGGGTAACGAGACCAGCAAAGACATTTTGATCCTCCTATCTCCATATACATTCAACTCAAAGACAAGACCATTTGGCTAGCGGTAGAACTATTAACCATTTCAACAATACATGCCAGAACGTCAAGATGTACAAACAATGTAGATCCAGATGAGCCGGCTCCTAAGGAGCCGTCTCATCAGGATCTACATCATTTGTCACTATTATTACATAGGGTATACACCTATGTATAGGGATCGCCTCCGAAAGTTAGCCACGCCCCCCCACCTCGATGCGTGGTAGGTAGTGATATCTTGGAGTAACCATAATAACAAAATGCATTGTATTACTCAACGTTTAACTGTCATACGCAACCGCTAATTGAAAATAATATTATGAAAAACTACTTGCACAGCACAATATCAACAATGGATGTTCTACGTACAAAAATACATCGGATTATTTTGTTGCGCGTGATTTGCCCCCATTTGTGGTCATCGCTAAATTTAGTAACAGAGTTAACTCCCTTCCGAATACTCTCCGAAACAAGCGACGCGTTTAACACACAAACTACATCAAGTTTGACCTTCCGACAGCCTATCTTTAAACTCACCCGACACCTGTGCGAAACAAAACTCGCACGTGTAAGTCTAACTGATGTTTTTAATCCTCATTCTCTCTCTCTATTGATGGATTTACAGCGGATTTTAGTGACATTCCCGAATTCGGGCTGATTGACATTTGTCTTATTTGGTGGCAATACACGCCAACATGAGTGTCAATTCACGTTCAGGGAAGAGGGTCAATAAGTCAGTATTTAAGGTGATAACTTACAGTCAGGGTACAAATTAATGACAGTATAACACATCCAGCGTATATTAATACCCATATTAATGCAAGTATTGAAATACGACAACAAAAAATCTAACAAGTTTGGGCTTCCATACATTGAAAATTTTGTCAGCGGTTTCCCCAATGACGTCATTTATATGTTTTAATATACTCGATCCGGGGCCAACTATTTCATTCACAAAACAGAAGTAAATTTGGCGATGTACCGATAAGGCATTTTCAGGCACGACACCGCTTCCGTGGCGGAATTATTGTAACTATTGCTCTTCAATAAGTTTTCAATATATCTATAATGATCATAGATATCTGGAATCTGTATACTTGAATTGATGATGTCTTGTATATGTGTTACCGTATCTTTCTGATATTGCTATGCATAATCTGTAATGTTGTTGAATGTTTTGGTACATACTGTAGCAGTGCATACTGTACTTCAAGTTGTGCCATATCAATAGTTTACCCCTTAACCATTAAAACGCTGAAAAATAAAATTGCCGTCTGCTCATTTTGTATATTTTAATCTCTTTAAAAACCTGTTTTGGCAGCGCAGTAGAATCGTCTCAGTATGTTTTTGAGGAGAAAATATAAAAATATTTAAAACAGCAGACGACAATTGTCGTTTCCAGCGCTTTAAAGGTACATGCCCACTCAGTAAGCCCACAATGTCATTTATAGGAATTAAATAAGTGTATAACTGATAGTGACGCGCGGTGGTATCAGACTATTTTCATATGCAAATGGGGCATGATATTTTTTAATTATTTATACTAAAGAAATGCGTCACCTGAACAAATAATATTTTCGACAGATTTTAAAGTATGATCATTGCACATCATAAAATAAATACAGAGATTACATAGAGTAGTATATAAGAGTCACAATGATACCACCACCCTATGAAAGGCACCGGCTAACGCGCGGTGCCTTCCACCGCATGGTGGTATCATTTGTGACTCTTATATACTACTTGGATTCCCCCCACTGTTCGGCGGGTATGTATGAGAAGAATGGACCATATTTTTCATCAAACCGCGAGACCATATATTTATGAGATGAGAGATACACCCTATTAGAGATAAGAATCCTATGTTATACTCAGTATATATAATAACATAATGGTTCTAGTTAAGTGTGCGTGGTTGAAGACAGGTAGTCACGAGAGGTGTCATCGCACCGGTATTTACGAATATTGCAAACATCACCGTGCATGGATGCGAAGAGGTTCCGTTTCGCCTCGCCCATGTCGGCATTGTGGGGTAGGGACCAAAGCCGAGTCATTGCTATGTCCACCATGCGGTGGCATTCAGGCTACTCATCGAATGGTTAACAAGGGATTATCGTTTAGTAATAATTCAAATCGGAAAGTCAGTTAGAAAGATAGAATCGACCTAATAAGTCACGGTGTTTCCACAGCATTAAAACACTGTAAAAAACATTATCAAACTAATTTTATAAAATTGGAAAATTGAACAGAAAAACAAGTACCAATATTATTAGAGAAAATGGATAATACAATACAATTTGAATTGAAAGTTTTTAATGCCTGTGTTGAAGAAGTTTACGAAGAATACGGGGGTTATAGTCCTATATATAAATTCTATAAAATGAGAACACTAGGCGATATCGAATACATGAAATATCAGCGTAATTTATTACGCTCCTATAAAAACGTTGCATTTACAATATTATACCAGAAATTATGTCAACTATACAAGAGGCAAATACAAACATTAAGACGGATAATGCGTATCGGATATGAAACTAAGGTGTATTATATAAAATTGTTAAAACCCAACGATTCGTTTACGAATGTACATTTCTACGATATCGCTTATAAAGATATGTATGTATATTATTGAACAGAACTAATTAATTTATGTTGTAATCACAACACCAAGCAGACGACAATGTTCCAATTACACGCGTTATGAAAATACAAATTAGGTGTCCCACCTTACACGTATATTAAATGTCCATTTATAGAGAGGTTTACACGATTACATCTTCCGGGATGGAAACTAAACACACTGTAAATATATACTACACACACGGTTATAGCCGAGTGTATTTCTCCTTATCGGTGGTATGTAAACGGGATATCGATTTACACAGGTGGGGTGTGTACACAGTTTATAAACACTTAGTGAGGTTATATTAGTTCACGAATTTCCGGGATGGTTCGTTATTTAATTCGTAAAAATATTTATTATTTAAAGCTGAATACCCCCTATTATATAGAAAAAACATTAAAATTAATAAATTAATAATTTAAAATTAATTAATAATAAATACATTTTTTTTTTTATTTCCACCAGCAAAGTTAGGTTTATATATGAGAAATAAACACATATATACATTGCTGGGACGCTAGCAGTAATCTCAAAAGTGAGGCAGGTTTCGCCACATGTATTCCACTCTGGCCGCTCTACACATTATAGCGGATGGAGGTAACGAAGGGGAGAGGTCCGCGGTATCGGTCCAATGATGGGGGTGGAGGAGATGTGAGTGTAACACACCTCGTTAAGCCGGAAAAAAATAGAAAAGAGAGATTTAAGCGAAGGGCTTAGCGAGGTGGACTCAGAAGGGTTTTGTTGGCGCGGGTTCGAGCCTCGGTGGGACCTAAAACTTGTTTTCTTATTTTTTCTTTTTAAATTGTTAATATTTTCCTAAAATTAATTAATAAATTGTTTACTGCACCAATATAATTAATTTTATAATTAATTTTATAATTAATTTAAAGAAAATTATAAAATTAATTATTTAATAAAAATATTAATTTCCTCCGACTTTATCTCCAAGTTTTACCCTAAATTTATCCCATCAGTACACTCAAGCTTGGGCATCGTGGGGCGTGTGCTTTGATTCTAATATCATATTTTTTAATTTTTCATATCTCCCCATTTCTTCCACCACGGATTCAAACTCTAAATTTGATATTTTCTTATCGGCCAACGCTTTGGACACTATAACGTCGATGCTATTTTTCTTAGACCTGGCGAGAACGGATATTCTATCATGTTTTCTACATGTTTTCTCGAGTTTTCCACCCCCCGACGCCCTAATTACCATACAAAGTATTCCAGATAAAACGGTAATTCCACTCAAAACCCCTGCAAGTGGAACCGTTACAATTGTAGATAGCGTTGCAGCAGTACCCGCACCACTCATTACAGATAAACTTGCCAGAACCGTACTAGATGCTTCAGCTATATTCGCCACGCGCTTATATTTTTTAGCGTGTCTTTTTCTATTTCTATATTCTCTAACTAAAATATCCTGCATAGCGACGATATTATTTAAACTAAAAATCTGAACTTCTTTCGTTAATTGGACACAGTGTTGATGGAGTGGTATTGACAATTGGAAGCGGTGATTCGTTCATGATTTTCAATATATTAGTATTTACAAATTAAGTTCAATTAGTAATGAGACAATAGTGGAAGAACTCTCTGGGTCAGCGATTTTCGTAACAAAGTTAATAACACTACCTTCAGAAAGTCTAATTAGATCATAACCGGCGAACGAAACCACGACGAACTATCTCCAGCGATTTTATTTTAGTGACTCCAATTGCCCGTTCTTCCCCATCTACTACAAGATTTATCGTGACCGCGCCCACAGGTTTACCACTAGCATTAACCGAGCAGACCGCCATTCGGAGAACTGTACCTGTACCTGTCATGGCGTATCCCCCACATTTATTACTCGCTTTGGCACCGAACGAATATTCATAGAGCCCCTCAACCAATGGGCCCCGCTTCTCAGCCCAAACTGTTATGACACGTTTTTGTGTTTTCATTGTTTGCACCAATCCGGCAACCGCCCCGATAGAGGTATGGGCCTCAGTACGAATCTTATAAGAGGCCTCCTCAAGCGCTTTGGTCGCGGCTCTACGAGCATGTTTCAGTTTATCAGAAACTTCGGTTATTTTCCCATCTAGTTCGGTAAGTGCCGCTTCTCTACTGAGAGAGTCCTCTAAGCGCAACGCATCATAAACCTCCGTAATGGTCGCCTGGTGGCCTTCTAGGGCTTTTTCAACACCCGACCGGGCCTCTTTTTGAAATTCGGTTATTTTCCCGTCTAGTTCGGCAACCGCCGCTTCTCTGATGAGAGAGTCCTCTGAGCGCAACACCTCATAAGCCTTCGCAAGGGCCGCCTGCTGGTCTTCTCGGACTTTATCAATACCCGTTCGGACCCCCTCAACCCCCAACCGAGCCTCCTTTCGAAATTCGGTTATTTTTTCGTATAGGTCAGTAAGTGCCGCTTCTTTGTTGAGAGAGTCCTCTGAGCGCAACGCCCCATAAGCCTCCGCAATGGCCTCCTTGTGGTCTTCTCACAGCCCCTCAACCCCCGACCTGGTCTCTTTCAGAAATTCGGCTATTTTTCCGTCTAGTTCAGTAAGTGTCGCTTCTTTGCTGAGAGAGTCCTCTAAGCGTAACGCATCATAAGCCTCCGCAATGGCCTCCGCAAGGTTCACCTGGTGGTCTTCTCGGACTTTATCAATACCCGACCGGGTCTCTTTTTTGAATTTTTTTTATTTTTTTGTCTAGTTCAGTAAGTGCCGCTTCTCTGATGAGAGAGTTCTCTGAGCGCAACACCTCATAAGCCTTCGCAAGGGCCGCCTGGTGGTCTTTTCGGGCTTTCTCAATACCCGACCTGGCCTCTTTTCGAAATTTGGTTATTTGTTTTCCTAGTTCGGTAAGTGCCGCTTCTCTCTGATGAGAGTCCTCTGAGCGCAGCGCATCATAAGCCTCCGTAAGGTCTGCCTGGCGGTCTTCTCGGACTCCCTCAATACCAAACCGGGTCTCTTTTTGAAAATCGATTATTTTCCCGTCTAATTCAGTAAGTGTCGCTTCTCTGATGAGAGAGTCCTCTAAGCGCAACGCATCATAAGCCTCCGTAAGGTCCGCCTGGTGGTCTTCTCGGACTTTATCAATCCCCAACCGGGCCTCTTTTCGAAATTTGGTTATTTTTTCACCTAGTTCGTTTAGTTCCGTATGCGTTTCTTCACGACTTTGTGTATTCACAACCAGGGCATATTCTCTAAGTTGTGATAGTAGACTCTTGTGAATCTCGTCCGTGGCCACCGATATAGTTCTATTGATCAAGGCCTTTGTTTTTTGGGTAGTTAAAAAGTCGCCCTCTGTCGGGATGAACCCCCCTTCTGTCGGTTCCAAATTCTTTGAATTTGTCACCCAATCCCGATTGGAATTGGAAGAACTACCTGGTCCGTATATACTCATTTCAATAATGTTGATATATATATATATATATATAAATTACGAACATGCGTTTAATACTAAATAATTTTCTTAAAATTAATTAATTTGAAATTTCTAGGACGACCGAAATCGGGTAATCGTTCTTCAACTCTCGCCCTTTATCATCAAGAATAGAAATCTTCAACTCGTGGATGTGTCCCGATTCCAAAACTTTCATCTCGGGGTGTGGGAAGTCTAAGGTCAGGGTCTCACCAAAGAAACAGTCGCTGGCGGGCACGGTTTTCAGTAATGTGCTGTCTACCGTGTTGTACGATGTGTTCACCCGATCCAGGTGCACCCCGAGAGTTTTCGTGACGGCGAAGTTTACTGGGGTCGTGACGACGTGCTCGCCCGGATCAAACACTCCGTCATCGTTGTAAGGGTATGTTATTTTAAATCCTAACAGTGAGCCCAACCCCGGTGATATCCTTAAACGCCTCTCAACGGTCAATGTCGTGAGCCCCGTGGCTTTCGAGATTGCGAGAATGAATATACCGGGAATCTTCGCCGCGACAAAAGCTTGGAGATCTCTGAAACTCCAAAGACCCTTAGGTACTATAGCATCTGGAGTTCTACGAAATACTGAGTTATCTGGAGCATCTATGGCGTAGTTTCCGAAAGCCACAGGGCTTACGCCCTCGACTTCTAATGTGAAAAACTCGATCGTTTCGATGTTTTGCCAGCCTACCGTGAAGGTGATTGATCTAAGGCCTACCCGGCGTTGTCCGCAGCAGTTGTCTATTAACTTTTGAAGTTCACAACTCCCTTTTTGAACATTAGTGATAGTAGCAAACATAATAATATCTTTCAATGGATACCAAAGCATTTAGCTTTAATTATAATGCAAAGTACGCGGTCGGAGGTAAATACACGCAAAAAGACGTTGTTAACCACCTTGTACACCCAACCGTAACGGTTAGACCGGACAGTGGCTTTGTCACCAATTTCCCTAACATACTTTTGAACAATATAGGCTGCCCAAGATTACTACGATGGAGGCGGTAAACGGGTGGAAAGCAACACCGATGCAGTTTTGGCAGAACCAAATAAATTTCGCTGTATGGTGCGCAACAGCCGGGTGTGGAGTTTCACATAAAGACCATCTGACATCCAAGAATGTCATGCTCCGAAGTGTCTACAACTTTCATGCGTATTATGCTATTAGGAGGATTCTCAAAGAACTAGGTATTTCACTACCTCAAGACGACGCCTGGGATCCCATTTCCAACGCATACGACCGTATGGCGTTTGAAAGACTGTGTAACGAATTTAACGTTTCAAAAGACGCGGACTGGAGACAGAAAGCATTTCCTACCACCACCGGCCTCGGCGACGTTCTCATTCGGGGCCAGTCCGGGAATTGGACGCAGACTGATTTTAGACACGATCACTCCGGCGACCACATCGTCAGTCGGAACGCCGGGAATTTTGACCCCGCGACGATGACTTTCGGGCCGGAAATGTCTGGAGGTCGGCACTGTGGCGTGTTTTCTTGTAAAATGTTACCTCCGAAACGGGCTCACGTCGATTACATACAGCAGGCTGCTGAGGTTCAGAACGCGTGGGGTACATTTATGTTAGATACGGGTCTAGGGTTCACGCAGGCCGGGGTTACTCGCGTCAACGACTCCATTCGCACGTACGTCTGGGCCATCCTCGGCGCACAGAAGCAAACTCGCAGTTCTATACTGGGCACGGGAACAGCGTCTGATGCACAAAAACAATTCTTAACACTTGTAGAGGACGCCATCTCAGCTAGGGTGGACCTGGAGAAGGCGATCCAGAATTATCAAGACGTTTTGCAGAATGCCGGCACTACAGTAGACTATGTATTTGGAATAGGTCTTTATATGGCGCCGAGAAACATGATACTACGAGACGACCCGGTTGACGGTTACAATAATCAAATCGTAATCGCCACCGCCAATCAAAAAATCGGCCACAACGGTAACGTGAACACGGATATCATCAAGCGCACCCCCAACATGATCGGGAGCGGAGGTGAAAATTCAAATAAATTTGAAAAAGATTTCATAAAACCCCCAATTCACAAAATGGATACACCTCCCTCAACACAATCGGGATTGAAGTTGAACCCAGTACCCCCAATTCGTAAATTGGATGCACCATCGAGTCCCCCTAATCCAATCATCAACAATGTTGAAATTGGAACAGGAGCGGAAACACCAATCGAGATTGGAAGCACAACACACGAGGAGGAGAAATTAGCGCTCGTCGTTGCCCTCGTGGCGATCGGACTATTTACGCTTTGGTTTTAGGAACTCTCTGGCGAAGAATAGTAGGAGATCGGCGATTGCCACGATTAAAGCCCAAGCATTTTCGGCGAGCCATCCGACCGTTTTTGATAATATAGATAACAAGAAGGAGAGGAGACCTCCTATCAAACCAGGCAGCGCGGCAGCCAACTTTCCTGCTAATTTAGCCAGGAGACTGGCGAGGGCTTTTAGTTATTTTTTTACCCACTCCTTGGCTCCGCCGGATGGCGCGGGTGCTGGTGCGGGTGCTGGTGCGGGTGCTGGTGCAGCACCAGCATTGACAGCTACAAATAGAGACGATATAGATAGAATTAGGGTCGATATAATCATGCTGAAAGCTGCGATGATGGTTACTAGCGTGACGCCCTTCTCTCTGAACAGAGTGCGAAGACGCTCACTGAGTGTTGTGTCCTCGTGCAGGACCCTCGAGATTGTTTCGCGGCTCCGACTTAATTGGCCGGAAAGCGTCTCACGGTTAGTCGCGGCAGCCTCCAAGCGAGCTTCTCTTTCATCCCGCAACGACCGCAGGAGTTTGTTAATCCTCTCGGTAGAATCTCTATCGCCACGGATTTCCCCAAGTTTTCTTTCTTCTAGCGCGATATGTTTGTCCAGCGCCTTGAGTTTGCAGAGGTTATTGACCAGTTCGCCCCGAGTTGTTTGCAGAGCCTTATCGAGTCCCAGGAGTTCGCGAAGAGGTAATGGTGGGTCATATTTCGTGCCGTTTATTTCGTTGACCGTGGTTTCAATTGTGTGAATACCGTCGGTGGCTATACGAGGGACATCGCTGAGCTCGCTCGTTTCTATAGAGGCGGCCGTCTTCGCCAGCGTTTCGTCGGTAGACTGTAGGGTTTTTACCATTTTTTTAGGCATCTGCGACCGATCATCGATCACTCCGAGAGCTCGAGCGAAGAGTACTCCATATCGGTTCAAGGAAGAGGCCCCGAGGAACCGGGTCGGGTCGTTCTTGTACGTCAGCAACTTCCAGCTCTTGCCCCATTTAACCCACAGGTCTCCTCTTTTAGTGCTGCGGAACTCCAACGTGGCATTGATGCCGTCTTTAGACACCTTACTCTCCCACAGTTTCACCCGAGACTCCGTTTCCGTGAGAGGCGCCAGCTCATCCTTGGAGATCCCCGCAGGAATCTCGGCACCGCCCGCCCATGCCGGAGTTTCGGGTGGGGCCTCCCACGTAGGAAAAGGTGAGAAGGGCGTACTTTTGGGTGCGTCTGGACCAAACAAAGATGTGCCTGGATTAACCAAAGGCGTATTTCGTGGTGCGCCTGGATTAAACAAAGGTGGAATTGGGGGTGCTAGTGTCTCTATGAAGGTAGTTTCGTCAACGTCGTCGATGTCATCATCGATGCCATCATTATCGCGGAAATCGTCTCTGCCGATTTCATCCATGTCAATATCGTAATCAGCCATCTTTATAATTTTCTTAAATTAATTATGTATTAAAGACAAAACCACACGGGTTTAATATAGTTTCACTAAATTATGTCTTCGAGTCAATACGGTCGCAAACTCAATCCATACCGCAGACTGCGCGAGCCCCTCGGGGCAAAAGGCGTGAGACAGAGTGTCGTTATTACGAACAACCCATCGACGATCGACCAGAACCAGCAGCTCTTGGTCCGCTTCCCCAACCTCGGAGTTAACGACGTCATTGTGCCGGGGACTGTTCGCCTCGCTTTCACTATTTCGCTGACGTCGACGGACGAGGACCGAACCGTCGTTCAGAACCTGGGTCGCGCCATAGTCAAGAAGACCATGATAAAGATTTCTGGTAATGAGGTGATGTCGATCGATGACAGCGACGTCTACCATTGTTATCAGGACCTATGGAAGACGGCGCAAGAGCGCGAAAACGCTGTCTATCAGGGTATTGACACCAGTAAAAATAAGAACGTAACCAAACTAAGAATCGGGGCGGGGCTGGTAACAAGGCAGATAACAACGCGAGCGACAACGCGGTCGCGGGCGCTTACGGCAACCGCTTCTACATCCCGCTCGACTTTGAGTTGCTGGAGAGTCACATGCCCTACTATCAGAGTGCTTTGGCTGACCGCCTCGAATACTTCACTGCGCATGTCAAAGATGTGATATGATTGACCGTGTCACGTGACGCGTGTTGGTAAAAATAGCACGAGGTTCGGAAAATACCCTTTCTGGTCGCGGCATATAAAATGCGATTTAACACCAATTAACACGCGCCGTAATTAAAAATAACTCGTTAGTGGGTAGACAAATGGCTCATATAAGGCATGACAGAAAATGAAAAGTAGTAATACAGTGTGACCTGCTGCGTGGGCATGTACCTTTAAAAGATCAAATGAATAGCTCCTAAATTTCAATAGAATTAGGAGCTTACGGAATGAATCAAAGGAATCTATTGTCTTAGGCTCCGCCCCTTAACTCTTAACTCCTGGATGTTAGCCCGGACAGACGGACGGACAAACGGACAACCAAGCCAATTCTGAGTAGACCCAGAGAATACAAGGCTAGTGTCCTTTGATATCAAGTTTATCAGGCTAGACTAGGAAACATGTAGGAATTCTGAGTAGACCCAGAGAATAAAGGCTAGTGTCATTTGATATCAATTTATCAGGCAAGACTAGGAAACATGTAGGAATTCTGAGTAGACCCAGAGAATACAAGGCTAGTATCCTTTGATACCAAGTTTATCAGGCAAGACTAGGAAACATGCAGGAATTCTGAGTAGACCCAGAGAATACAAGGCTAGTGTCCTTTGATATCAAGCTTATCAGGCTAGGCTAGGAAACATGTAGGAATTCTGAGTAGACCCAGAGAATACAAGGCTAGTGTCCTTTGATATCAAGCTTATCAGGCTAGGCTAGGAAATATGTAGAAATTCTGAGTAGACCCAGAGAATACAAGGCTAGTGTCCTTTGATATCAAGCTTATCGGGCAAGGCTAGGAAATATGTAGGAATTCTGAGTAGACCCAGAGAATACAAGGCTAGTGTCCTTTGGTATCAAGTTTATCAGGCTAGGTGAGATAATGCGTAGGAATTCCGAGTCTTATAGAAAAAAGCCAGATAAGCTTGATATCAAGAAACGCCAGTACACTAACCTATTTATCAGGTAAATGTTTAAATGCTAGAGGATAAGCAAATATAACATGGTTTTTCGTTGAAAATAACTTGGGCATGTCATGTGACACAATTTGACAAATGAAATGTTAGTGAAAGACATTTTGAATCCATTGTAACTCAAATTCTATTTCACCATGGCAGTATAACAGAGCTCCAGATAAGGTGTGTATTGGCATATTTTATGAACTTATTTTATCTGAATATATGCATTGATTATCAATAGTGGGTGTACAAAATACTCACAGCCATGAAGAAAATGCGTGAAAATACTATAATAAAGTTGAAAAATGCTGCAGCTCAACAAAGTAATTTTTCAGCTGTATTATACGTGAATAAGTAATAATACATTCAAATAAGTGTATGACTGTATGTTTACATTTGTTTTGATCACTTGTTCCCTATTTAATACTGAAGAAAATCAATAATCCATTTGTAAAAATAAAATATGCATTTAATTTTAAATCAGGGGGTAGCCTACAATACTCTTTAGACAGACAGCTTATCAGTAGCATATTTCATCAACATTGCAAAGTATACTTTACTAGCAAAGTATACTTTGAGGGAGTAATCATTTATTTTTCCAGAAATGCATTATTTCATATAGAACTAACAAATGCATATATTTCATGATTAAAAGTATGCAGAATTATTATACTGAATTTATTACATTATCACAGCCATTAAATGGCTGTGATAATGTAATAAATTCAGCATAATAAAAATTTATAAATTTTTCAAAAAATTGAAAATTTCTCCCTCATAGTATACTTTGCTACTAAAGTATACTTTGCAATGTTGATGAAATAGGCTGCTGGTATACAACAATGTCTGATCAGTAAGTATGCATTCGGTCAATGTAAAGCTAGAGACCTTCTAGAGGCACCAGGGGTTCGTTTCACTAAATTTTGTACGACTAAAATGTTCGCAAGTACAAAATTATGATAGTCTGTGCATTTCATATTAACAAAGTTTGCTTGTAAATATGTACGTGTATTGGATTAACATTCATTGAGCATAGGCTGCATATGCTCAATAAATGTAAAACCATCAATTGAAATTTACAGACGATCCTAAATTTGCACTTACGAACATTTTAGTCGTACAATGTTTAGTGAAACGGGCCCCAGCTCTCCAGATAAAGAATTAGTAATCGAGTATTGTCACTCCATCATTTCTGAAGCAATTGGGTATTTCAAAATTATAATTGAGTCAAATAAAATCACACTACTGTTTACACATCAACGGACCGCAATTATTGAATAGTTTGCTTCGAAATGAAAACTTGTCTTGGTATTTCATTAGAATATTGTCTCCAAGGATGAAATACCAAGAGGTGTTTTCATGGAAAGTAAGAAAAATATGCTATATCTGTGGCTGTTTATTGTTTTCTGCAGCATGATAAAGGTACCACAAATTTGATTCAGTTTTTGGCAATTTTAATTGGGTTTTTAAGCAAATCCGCAGCTTATCTGGAGCTCTGGAGACACAGCATAGGGAGATGATTGTTTGATTGATTGATTAGTGTCTTAATTACATCCATTCAATAGCAGGGTCGTATGTGGCCGTGACTGGAGAAATAGAGCTAAGCCGCTTATGAGATATGTGACCAGTTATACAAATGTGTGAATACTATCACCAGTTCTAAATGAATATGCCATCTTCCTTTCGGTGACACGAAATACCCAAATATACCCAAATATTGCCCAAATATACCCAAATATAGTATATAATAGCATCCAATGTGGTTGTTTTATGTAAATAACATAATATAATACATGCTAGTTGTATTTATTCGAGGATATAGCCGTATATCTGTATTGTGAAGATGGTATTAGTCAAAAATACCAAAAAATGGCCTATTTCAAAAGTGGCCAAGGCAAGGGAGATTACTGTTATATGACGCAAGTAAAATCGGGTATGACTCATGTACGAAATGGGCGAAGAGGGCGAAATGGAGATTGTCGGGCGAAATGGAGTTTTATATCGCCTATAACGTGCTAATTAATGCATGAAATTATTTGTTTCTTCTTATTATAATCTATTTTACAGTCTTATATGTATAATATATAGTTGAAAAAGAAATGGGTATTTTCTTACATAATTTGATTTTATATCAAAGTTTATAATATTAATGACATTGCTCAGAATATGTGGACGAAATGGAGATTGTCGGGCGAAATGGAGTTTTATATCGCCTATAATTTGCTAATTAATGCATGAAATTAATGGTTTACTTATATATATTATACAGTTGTATATGTATAATTAATAATTGAAAAAAATTGGTATTTTCTTACATTATTTGATTTTATATCAAACTTTTAAATGACCGTGCTCAGGATATGTCCGGCGAAATGGAGATTGTCGGGCGAAATGGAGTTTTATATCTCCTATTATTTGCTAATTAATGCATGAAAATATTATTTTTCTTATTATATCTATTATACAGTTGTGTACTAAGAATATATCCGGCGAAATGTAGATCGCAGGGCGAAATGTAGATCGCAGGGCGAAATGGACGTTAATTTATATGGCCTATAAGTTGGAGTCTGTCTGGCAAAATCGAGTTTTTTATAGTATACATGTATATGCTTTGCTAATGAATTAAATTATTTGCAGTCTTAAATATAAGGAGGTATATATAGTTGTGCTATGACGAAATGGAGACTGTCGATCGGTCTGGCGAAATGGAGTTTTGTATCGCCTATTCGTTGCTAATGCAAATAGTGTAGTCCATGTGTATAGTAGCATCGCGGTATCAGATCAGAGCCTACACAATTCGTCATTCAGTCATAGACCTTTGAGATACGCCATGTGATTTTGTACCTTCAAACATCTGTGTAATTTCAGGAAATACGTTTATAAAATTCACAATATTTCTCATAAAAAAATCAAAAATTGACAAAAATGTTAGTATATGCGGAATTATATTGAGCATGTAATGTGAAATTTGTGTCAACTTTTGACATCATATACGGACGATATTGTAAAATTACGCAGATGCACGAAGGTAAAACAATTACACGGCGTGTCTCATTTTACGACTGGTGGTCATATAGAAAATCGTAAATATCGTGAAAGTGGTAAATTTGTTGGCGCAATTTGTTTAATTATTTATTAATTCCTGATATAATAAACGTGAACATGTAATGTCATAAATAAAAGCAATATATGTGAAGTTAAAAAGCAATGTGTCAACTAAAAGTATCATATTGAATGCCGGTTTATTTATCCTGTGAGACACGCCATGTGATTTAGTACCTTCGAGCATCTGCGTGATTTTATGAAATGTATTTACAGAAGAGTTTTAGAGTACATGCGCAATAGAATTCCGCATGTACTCTGAAATTTGTGTCAACTTCTGACGTCATCTACGAGAAATATTTCATGAAATTACGCAATCTGGAATGAGTATATGCCCTGTACTGTTCTTTTCTATACATGTTGAAAAAATAAAGTTGCCCAAACTCTTACTTGAATGTTTTCATTAGCCAATATATGAATAGTTGTTTGTTTCACACGAAGGAGGTTATGTCCAATGGTGTTTTGTCCTACATTCATAAATTAAAGGTAGATGCCGTCAAATTAGGTAAAAACACATTTTCATGGAGATTATAATAGCCCCGTCCCAGATCAGCCTACGCATCAGGTCAGGGTATACATGGGTAAGCAATTCATACGTATCATGAAATAGGGCGGACAACGTGTGAAATATATAAAATGCATGGCAACTGACCACCGTCCAGTTTATTTTTAAGGACATGTTGTATAGTTCATGGGAAAAGGGACATTATGTTATTTGCGAAGAGCGCAGTACCAGATCAGCCTATGCATCAGGTCAGTGTATACAGTGGTAAGCAATTCAATACGTATCATAAAATATTGAACAGGGCGGACGACGTGTGAAATATAAGCATAAACTGCACGGCAACTGACCACCGTCTAGTTTCTGTCTAAGTACATGTTGTATAGACCCTGGTGCCTAAAACCAGATCCAAATATAACACAAATATTCACTGCATTTTATATGTGTATTTTGGAAAAGTATGTCATATTTTTGTTGAGTCGAGAAAACGTGTTTAGTATATATGTATTTACACACATATAACATGCAATTGTGTGTCAGATTTTAGGCACCAGATACAAGATGTCATTAAGGTAATTATCGGCCACCACGTGATGGTCACTGAATACACAGGGTGTTAATAGGATTTATTTAATCCCATCATATTTTTTTTAACGCAGTCAGAACTGACCACCGTCTAGTTTGCGCTATGGGGTGCCGGACATTGATTATTTAATCCCATCATTTGATCAGTAGCTAACAGGACTAACTTACACAGTCTCACAAATAAGAGTAGATCCCGATAGATACATGTAAACATAGCGAAACGCTTGTTGTTTGTTTGTACAAGACGACAAGATGTGTATTTTGATTACAGTTGTAGCAATGGGGCCAATCACAAGTTCGTACCCACACTAGATAAACTGGTACCAAGACCCGCCTTGTCGGGACATGGCATTGTACTTAATCCGCTGATACACACGTGACGTGCTGTGAGAAAATGATCCAAGTGAATCTGCGACCAGTGTAGCCCAGAGCAAGTAGTGAATCGACACAGTCCACCAGCGTGAATACATGTATACATGTTTAGACATCAAATTGTGTTTTTATTATTAACAAAGTAATACGATTCGTTTTACTGCTAGCAGTATAGTCACACGCAGATGCTGAACATGTGGACATTGAATATTTGTATAGTTAACTGTAGGCTTTTTCGAGTTGTATTTCTCGCTTGACATCCAAAGACTTTCCAAGACTAAGGAAATTTGTATGTGGCGACGTTTTACTAGTTTTGTCAGTAACTTTTCTTATCAATAATTAGTTATTTATATCAAGAATGACTGGATGTATTGATATCAAAAGTTGATTGATTGTGTGACGTCGAATTAAGAACATATATATACCCAATTATGAACCCAACAGTTTCGTTAGGTTATGCGATGATCGCCAAATTAACCAAGCTGACGTTCCCACACCAATTGAAATGAAACGAAAACACATATACGAACATACACGAATATTATTCGTATCCATGTTTCCAGTATATGTATGTGATTATAATGCTAGCATTAAATGACACATAATGCAGCAGTATATGTAAGAGTAGATGATAAACATGTGGGTATGAATTGTGACATGTGGTACATATACATGTATGTGGAGAACTCGCGTCAGTGCGCCCGATCATTACGCTGTGTGACATGTGGAACATGTACACGTATGTCGGGATCTCGCGAGAACGTACTCAAAATATGCTCAAATATACATGTCACACAGAGTAGTGGTCGGATGTACACCGCCCGACATAGATGCACATGTACCACATGTCACACGGATAAATGAAGGGACGTACGCCAGAGTGCCCGACATACATGTACATGTACCACATGTCACACAGCGTAGTACATGTACCACATGTCACACATCGTAGTGAGGGGATGTACACCCGAGTTCACGACATACATGTAACACATGTCACAGCGTAATGACGGGACGTACTACCGAGTTCCCGACATACATGTACATGTACCTCATGTTACACAGCGTGGTGACGGGACGTACTACCGAGTTCCCGAAAAACATGTACATGCTCTGCGTGACATGTGGTACATTTACACGTATGTCGGGAACCCGATAGTACGTCCCATCACTACGCTGTGTGACATGTGATACATGTATGTCTGGAACTCGGGAATACGCCCCGTCACTACGCTGTGTGACATGTGGTGCATGTACACGTATGTCGAGAACTCTGTATTACGTCCCGTCACTACGTTGTGACATGTGATACATGTACATGCATCGTATGTCGAGAACTCGGTAGTACGTCCCGTCAAGTGCTACGTTGAGGCATGTGGTATATGTACATGCATGCCTGGAAGTCGAGAATACGTCCCGTCACCACGCTGTGTGACATGTGGTACACGTATGTCTGGAACTCGGGAATACGTCCCGTCACTACGCTGTGTCACATGTGGTACATGTATGTCTGGAACTCGGGAATACGTCCCGTCACTACGCTGTGTCACATGTGGTACATGTATGTCTGGAACTCACGTCCCGTCACTACGCTGTGACATGTGATACATGTATGTCTGGAACTCGGGAATACGTCCCGTCACTATGTCTGGAACTCGGGAATACGTCCCGTCACTACGCTGTGTCACATGTGGTGCATGTACATGTATGTCGTGAACTCGGGAGTAGGTCCCGTCATTACGCCCTGTGACGATGTGACTGTGCGACACGAATTGGTGTGACACGTACATTCGGTCTTTATATTGTATGCTATATTGGTGGCCTAGTATCATGAGGTTGTAACTATTACAATAGAGCATAGCAGTTATGATCATATAATACTAGACAATCGATATGGCACAAATACACGTAAATCGGAAATTCTGGTGTACGCAGGTCACTGTGTGTCACGGGACATGTGGTAATTTAACATGTATGTCAGGATCGAACGCACAGTCACTGCGATGTGTGACATGTGGTACATTTACATTCAGTCACGTATTATTTCATGCAAATTTCATTATTATAACACACATCAAACGCTGCTAAACACAATACATTAATTTTGACAATATTTGGGTAATTATTGCGTGAGCAGTGACCCTGATCAAACGCCATATTTATTCTAATGTTTCGGTATACTCTCGTACACTAGTCGGTGAGACTGAATAATACCAAGTAATAACAACAGTGCCTGATGTCACAATATACGCCCGTCGAGTATGTTTAGAATGCATATGTAAAGTTTCAGAATGAATGGCTAAACACTGTGGGAGGAGTTGATTACACAAATGTGGGACTCCAATATGCAAAAAACAGGGTGGATAAATGAGAAAGTTAAAAACGTTACATTTTTGTCAAAAATACATTTTTCGGTATGAGAAGGAGAGGTGCACATGCATCTTCAATATGTTTAGGTTGCATATGTATGAAAACTGTGGGAGGAGTTGATTACACAAAGTTAGTGGTCCTAAAACGGACGGACTGATGGACGGACAACTCCATACCATAATACGTCCCGTTTCACGGGCGTATAAAATGTTTTATACCTGGGCCGAGTTGACATGGCCCCGATTTCACTTGCTTCAACGAACAGTAATCTGAGTAATCTCCCTTGGCACAGTTTCACATTGGCCATCTCAGGTGTTGTTTTTTGCACAAATAGCATATTCTAATGGATATATATGACTATATCATATAATAAATACGAGTAGAACGTATTATGTTATGTTATTTTCATAAAACAACCACATTGGATGCTATTATATACTATATTTGGTTATATTTGGGCAGTATTTGGGTATATTTGGGTATTTCGTGTCACCCTTGAAACATGCATTACGTGGCATTTATCAATGTTGATCACATACTGGTGAAAAACCCCAAGGTTAGAACTTCGTATTAACCAGCTTTATCATAAAACATATCCAGCAATAAGTATGCTGAAGAAATGAGTTTGCTAGTACTTAATTTGTAAGCATGATTATCATACCAATTATCCGGACAATCAATTTATATTCAATATGGCATTATGTCAGTGATTTACCGGAAAACACGTGCAATGCGCAGAATTTGTACTAGCTGTACCATTATAGATAATGATCAGTTTATGACCATTGTACATCCTGGTGCAATTTGTATAATGTATGCGATAATCTCAGTGTCTACATTGTTCACGAGTTAATCTCTGTGTAACCCTGAATTTGTTAACCAGGTACCACCTACTGTGAAATATTATTGGGCACGCGTCTTTGCGCATATCGCCGCCTAAAATAAAAGGCGTTAATCATGCCACTGTGTATTGTAGTGTAACTTCAAAGAATTTGTTAAACCAGTTGTACCATCTTTATCACCAGTTTAGATACTCTGTTAGCTAGAATAAGTTAAACACCACTTGCAAACCAGATTATGACCAGTGTACAGTACGTACAGTATGACATTTGCAACCACAGTATGCGTTGTGTCTTCTGTGCTGTGCAGTTCTGTGGCTCTTATGTGCTGTGCAGTTCTGTGGCTATGCTGGTACGAAGTGTCATACGGTATATTTTGTCAGCCAGCCGCCTCAGTAGATGATAGTCACATCCGTATTATCTTGGCACGCGTCTAGATCATGATCAGCGTGTGACCAGTGTTGATCATGATCAGTAATATAGATGTAGATGATCAGCTTGTGACCAGTGTAGATCATGATCAGTACTATAGTTGCGCATTTTTACAGACTCCAGACTGCACTTCACGAGCATTGATCTACACTGTTCGCTAGCTGACCAGTAGTTTAAATAATGATCACCTTTTGACCAGTATAGATCAGTAATATAGATGTAGATCATGATCAGCTTGTGACCAATGTAGATCATGATCAGTAATATAGTTGTGCATTTTTACAGACTGCACTTCATTATCAATGATCACTTTATGACCAGTATAGGTCAGTAATATAGATTTGCGCATTTTTACAGACTCCAGACAGCACTTCTGTCGAAGAAGAAGAACGAGATGACCAACACTGCCAAGCCGGAGAGAAAGTTGTTAGTAACATACAGTGTATCGCCAAATTATACATCCCACGTACATCCCATTTACACAATTGATTTGGAAGCAGATCAAATTTTGAAAGTATTTCAACCCGCAATGCGACAACAATGCATGCCAGTCACAACAATTGGTGATGGTAATTGCATATACAGGGTAAGAAAAATAAACTTAAGGACGACAACTGCTAAGCGTAGGAAAATTCAAGAGTGAACAATTTCTATATTCTATGTATTTAATGCATGTTATACAGTATGCAATAATTTCTATATTACATGTGCTAGCTTAACAGCTTCATTGTATGTCATTTTATAATAGCTACAATGCAAACGCCGCGAATCCATTATATGGAAGCCTCTTATGAGGTGGTATTGCATTTGCATATATTACAAAATGCTATACAGTATGAAAATAATTTCTATATTAACAGTGGAACCTCTCCAAACCGGGTCCCCAGGGTGTCCGGTTTGTAGATGTTCCACTGTAAATCAGACATGTGAGCACCTCATGACACATTCTAGTGTTTTTCGATCACAAAAAGTCACATTTACAGCGAAACACATTTACGGTAAACATCTATATTTTCCCCGAGTGTCCGGTTTAGAGGGGTTCCACTGTACATGTGCTAGCATAACAGCTTAATTGTATGTCATTTTATAATAGCTGCAATGCAAACGCCGCGAATCCATTATCTGGAAGCCTCTTATGAGGTGGTATTGCATTTGCATATATTATACAATGCTATACAGTATGCAAATAATTTCTACATTACATTTGCCAGCATAAAAACATAACTGTATGTCATTTTATAATAGCTGCAATGACAATGTATTATAGCTGCAATGCAAACGCCGCGAATCCATTATATGGAAGCCTCTTATGAGTGGTATTGCATTTGATATATTATAAAATGCTATACAGTATGCAAATAATTTCTACATTACATTTGCCAGCATAAAAACATAATTGTATGTCATTTTATAATAGCTGCAATGACAATGTTTATAGCTGCAATGCAAACGCCGCGAATCCATTATATGGAAGCCTCTTATGAGGTGGTATTGCATTTGCATATATTATAAAATGCTATACAGTATGCAAATAATTTCTATATTAACAGTGGAACCTCTCCAAACCGGACACCATGGGAGGTCCCCAGGGTGTCCGGTTTTGACCTCCCAGGGTGTCCGGTTTGTAGATGTTCCACTGTAAATCAGACATGTGAGCACCTCATGACACATTCTAGTGTTTTTCAATCACAAAAAGTCATTGTAATCGGAGATGCATAATAGCGAAACACATTTACGGTAAACATCTATATTTTCCCGAGTGTCCAGTTTAGAGGGGTTCCACTGTACATGTGCTAGCATAACAGCTTAATTGTATGTCATTTTATAATACCGTAGCTGCAATGCAAACGCCACGAATCCATTATCTGGAAGCCTCTTATGAGGTGGTATTGCATTTGCATATATTATAAAATGCTATACAGTATGCAAATACTACAACGACATATTGATCACAATGACGTCAGGGTGTCCGTTAATTTGCGTTAAATATGCGTTAAAGTTATCAAATACCTAATATCTCTATAACCGTAAGTCGGATTTGCTGAAAACACTTACTCTGATTTACTTCACACTTCAAATACTTATTTATCATCATCCATATTTTCATTCTATATGCCACCCATGCGGCCCACATGCCTAAGATCAGTATGTAAATAATTTCTATATTACATGTGCTAAAACATGTTCATATTGAATACGCGTTTAAGAAGGCTATACATCATTGTTTCCATGGATGTACACATGTTTTGTGTACACGACACCTCAAACAAAATGCGAACAGATATATGGAAGACGAATCTGGATTTCCAATGAAAGTTGGGCAGGTCATATTAAACAAAATATTTGGGAAAGAGGGTTTGACGGAATCAACGGAAGTTGATGTTTACAACACACGTGTTATGAATATTCAATCGATAATTGATGAAAATGACAATGCTTCCAATGGAAAAAAATTCAGGTTGTATTTTGACAATAAATTACTTTCTTTATTAAAAGAGCATGTGATTGAACCCGCAAAACGTGGAAAGATTCAAGCTAATTGGACAAACAACAATTCGGAAAGTGCGAATCACATACTGAAGTCAGCTATTTCCTGGAAGGCCAGAGATATGCCGAAATTTATTGAAATGTTATACACCATTGTGAAGGGGGAAGAAATTGGGATATGGGCAATTTTACACTCTCTCATGCTTTCCAACACCATGGCACAGACTTAGATCGCTGGACAAATTTGTCCCAAGACAGCAGAGACAAGAGAATGAAAATATTTTGTTCAGAAAAGGGTAGGACAAACCCAAATGTCATTGTCTCTACAGACGGAACACGGATTTGCCTATACACATCATCTGCCGGGAAAAAGAAAAACCAAATTAAACGAAAACGGTCCGAAAAATCAAGAGCACAATCCAAAAAAAATATCTATAACAGAGATAAAATGTGACTAGAAATGTGGCCTATGAGGCACTATGGGGTTAATGCAGCATATGTAGTTGCAGATGTACAAGGCGTATATAATAGCATGCGAAACGGATTGGACAATGTTCAACTCCTGACTCATAGGGTCTCGCATTTATTTATGTTTCCTCCGCCATATGTTACCACCCGGTCAGGCAGTCGTTATGCCTCTTGTAACAAGGACTTGTTGTGACATGGTATGTAGCTGCAGATGTACAAGGCGTATATAATAGCATGCGAAACGGATTGGACAATGTTCAACTCCTGACTCATAGGGTCTCGCAGTTATTTATGTTTCCTCCGCGATATGTTACCGCCCGGTCAGGCAATCGTTATGCCTCTTGTAACAAGGACTTGTGACATATTATGATTCAACAGTATCGTGCAAGTCATTGCCTTTGTGGTCAACGCTGCCTGTGTACCGTCTACCATACGTAACGATATATTTACCACCCGTACATTGTATCTCCAAAAGGCCGGGAAGGTACATGCATCTCTCCAAAAAACGGAAGGGACATGGACCAGGGCATACACTGATACACAAGGATATATTATAAATTCATAACGTGTAATGAGATGTACACACATGCAACATCCTGCTGAGGATGTACTTATGGGAGCATTTAGCATAATATACAAATATTACAATATATACAAATATTAAAAATGGGAAGAAATACATATAGAGCAGGGTCTACACTGACACGCCAGATAGTCTGATAACATAAGGAGAGCATACACTGCAGGTGTATTTGTGACATTTGTTTGTAGTTTGTAAACTATACTTGTGTGTATTTCCCATACAACTGTGTGTGATTCAGTATAGCATAAATATACAATATGGCAACATTTTACTAATTTAACTCTTTTTTTTTTTCACAATATATGTCAATTACATACTGTACTTTGTCTCGATATATTCTTTACAATACCTATTGACAGTATCTTTGGTGTATTTTTAGTATATTTATATGTACATAGCCTGTATTTGGGGGCTTCAGTTTGCATTAATTTAAATAATGGTTAAATTAAACCGATTTTTTTAAATATATATGTCTATTATATGCTATATTTTATATCAATATATGCTTTACACTACCAACTGATACTATCTATGGTGTATTTGTGGCCTATTTATACATATATATACTATATTTGGGTGTATTTGGGTGTTTCGTGTAACCACATTAAAACCTTCCTTTCGTAACAATCTTCCTTTCGCGAAGGGAACCTACAAGAAATGTGACGGAGACATGGACAGACGGGCGGACACTTGGGACATTTCAATAAGTGGGTATAATTAAATTTAACTTGTAAAGTATTAATTAGTTTAGGTGAACTTGTAATTATTGATTTAAACTGCGTTAAAATGTTCCTTTCGTAGAGCAGTGTTCCTTTTCCGAAAGGAACGTTATATCTATGTAGCCGGTTAAACCCTCTATGTAACACCAAATATATAAATGTTATATAAAATTTGAGATGAACATATAAATTGTAATTAAATTCAACTTGTAAGTATTAGCTAAGAGGAACTAATACCGAAATTACTGCATTAAAACCTTCCTTTCGTAGAACAATCTTCCTTTCGCGAAAGGAACCTTCCTTTCGCAAAAGGAAGGTTCCTTTCGCTGTTTAGTCAAACCCGGATGTCGGCCACTGGTACAAAACGCGAACCGGTCAATAGTGTGTTCACTTCAAACATCTCGTGAACCAGTTTAGCGTTTCTGGGACGAGTATTTCCAATTAGATAATATGGATGTCGGCCACTGGTACAAAACGCGAACCGGTCAATAGTGTGTTCACTTCAAACATCTCGTGAACCAGTTTAGCGTTTCTGGGACGAGTATATCCAATTAGATAATATAACATAATCATTTTAAAAAGTAAATGTCAACAAAACACATCAGATTATACGTTGTGTATGGAGAACTGAGGCAAAAACTATCTCCGTCCGACAGCTGTGACCGCATGGAAATATCGGAAATTGCGGTTTGTTTACCTGTACTGTGTAACCCGGTTGAAAGATGGCAGCGGAACTGTCACTTGGTGTATCATACGACTGATGATCTGACCCAATTTTAAGTGAGAAAGATAGCACAGTTTGCTAAATAGTTTGCATGCGATGAGAAAGCAAAAACCGACGATTGTTCTGTGAAATTTTAAGAAAAATATCATAAAACAACTGCCATTTTTGTCAGATAATCTAGAGGATCACTGTAGTACTTAATTTGTAAGCATGAGCATACTATGTTGAAATACATTTACAAAGTTTCACAAGGGTACTGTCAAAATGTCGGAGTCTCAGTTCATACCGATATTCACAGTACCCCACCCACTGAACGTCACATGTTAATAGATATGGCAAGAAATCATACCACTTTCCCTGATGGGCGTGTTTGTGTACTAGTCTACATGCATTCAAAGTATTACTACAACTGTCAACAGTGACAATTACTGGGACAGTACAATCTTCTACGGGGTACACACTGGTATACAGCATCTACATAGTACTACATAGTACTACAAGGTTCTACAGGGGTCTACAGGGGCACACAATGGTATACAGCATCTACATAGTACTACATAGTACTACAAGGTTCTACAGGGGTCTACGGGGGCACACACTGGTATACAGCATCTACATAGTACTACATAGTACTACAAGGTTCTACAGGGGTCTACGGGGGCACACAATGGTATACAGCATCTACATGGTACTACATAGTACTACAAGGTTCTACAGGGGTCTACGGGGGCACACAATGGTATACAGCATCTACATAGTACTATTGTATATATATGCAATAAACTATGTTTAAACTAAGGTTCTACAAGGGTCTACGGGGGCACACAAGGGTATACAGCATCTACATAGTACTACATAGTACTACATATTACTAAAGGTTCTACAGGGTCTACGCACACATGTTATACAGCATCTACATAGTACTACATAGTACTAAAAGGTCTACAGTCACGGGGCACACACTGGCAATACAGCACTACATAGTACTACATAGTACTACAAGGTTCTACAGGGGTCTACACGGGCACACACTGGTATACAGCATCTACATAGTACTACATAGTACTACAAGGTTCTACAAGGGTCTACGGGGGCACACACTGGTATACAGCATCTACATAGTACTACTAGTACTACAAGGTTACAGGTTCTACAGGGGTCACAGGGGCACACACTGGTAATAACTACAGCATCTACATAGACTACATTAAGTCTACAAGGGGACTACGGTGGGGGTCACACACTGGTACTACAGCATCTACATAGGTACTACATAGTACTACAGTTCTACAAGGTTCTACAGGGGTCGGGGGCACACACTGGTATACAGCATCTACATAGTACTACATAGTACTACAAGGTTCTACAAGGGTCTACGGGGGCACACACTGGTATACAGCATCTACATAGTACTACATAGTACTACAAGGTTCTACAAGGGCACACAATGGTATACATCATCCAGTGTGTAGCTGACATAACTGGTATCAAAGTATAGCCAATAGTAAATTAATAAAAATAAACAACCCATAGTTGTTTACTTCAATGTTGTTGTTGTTGTCTGTAATTCAGGTGCTTATTTTTCGCCACAATCTCTTTACAGCCACAAAGACTGCAAGAGCTTTGTTTCGACTGCTCGACTTGATTGTATGTAATTTAGCAACACATGGAGAAATAAGAACTGTAACAGTGAGGCGGTTCAAATGATCGTCACAATATGTGGAGAAATAAGAACTGTAACAGCGAGACGGTTCAAATGGTCATCACAATATGTGGAGAATATATGGTGGTCACAATATGTGGAGAAATAAGAACTTCTGTAACAGTGAGACGGTTCAAATGATGGCAATATATGCAAAAATAGTCTACAGGTATACAAAATAGTCTACAGCATCTACAATAAGGTACAATGGGTTACATAGAGTACAAGGGCACAAACTAGTCTACATCATCTACAAGTAGACTAACAAGTGTTTACAAGTTCTGCATACCAATTAAATGTGTCCATTTCTGCGTCAAATCTGTGGCCAGATATCTCTGTTCTAAGTAAGAAGTGTGTATTTTCCTGACTGTGATTTATGGCTCCCACCGATTCCCTGTGCAGTGGTGTGTATGAGAAAACAGGTATTGTTAAATTAGTGAGCTTAGTTTGTTTGGTTATTAGTATTTAACGGCCTGTCAACACTAAGGTCATGTAAGGCCGGGCAAATGGGTTCGATCCCATTTTAACCTGCTGCATTGGGGGGAAATCCCAAAATCAGAACGAAATATTTACATTGAAAAAAAATATATTCAGCCCTGAAATTTGAATAACTTGACCTGGTGACAGTTCCATACCACACCAAAGTCACTTGGCCCCTTCCCCTCAAATAGAATTACGAATAATCATAATACTCATATAAGGGGTATAACCAGATTCAACTGTCACATACAAAATGCCAAATACGTATGTGAAGGCCAAACCAGGTATCCAGTCGGAATTCCGGTAAGGATGAACGCCGATCGTTGAATTACCCGTCACATGTGGGCCTCCACTGACTCTGGGTATGTATGAGAAAATAGGTATTTTAACATGTGTGAGCGTGAAGCATGACGGGTGTTTCAATGATGGAATGGCGAAGAGTGCGGATGCACAGGCTGATCTGGATCTACACTGGCCGCAACACCGATAATCCCAATGTCTCCCATCACATCCGCATTTACCAAAAACATTGTTATGTTATAAGACAAGGTATTTTGTCATCCCGCGTCTGTCCGTTCGTAAGATTTGCATTAAAGGTTTTATTTGTCGGTCCAGGTGGCCGCTGGGGGCATCCATGAGCCTCTGCGCACTTGCTCTCGTTTCTTATGATGCAAGGCAATTGGAGTCCGGTCATAAATCACAGGAAAATATAAGTAGGTTGAACCTGATGGGAAAAATAGACAACTTATAGAAATGGACATTCAACTCAAAGTATATTGTCTCATAAACTACCAACGGTTTTGGTAAATGGTAAATAGATCATCTATACTATCCAATAGCCAGACTGAGTGTAGATCTGTCTTCACTCATCTTCTGATTCCAGATGTAGTCTTATTATTATATTGGGTCTACAACGCTCACAAATGTAAAAACAATACCGGTTTTCTCATACATACCACTGCACAGGGAGTCTGGGGGCCATACATCAGTCAGAAAATGCTACACACTTCTAAGTTAGAACAATGGGAAACATATACAATGGCCACTCACATCAAAGTATCTTGTCTCATAAACTACCAACGGTTTTCAGTAAATGTGGCTGTGACTGCAGAAATGGAGCTTAAGGGTTTTGCAGTCAGTGTAAATCCAGATCAGCTTGTGCATCCACATGGTCTGATCAGAATTCGCACTATTCGCCATCCTATCACGCTCCCAAATGTAACAATACGTGTTTTCTCATACATACCACAGAGAGTATGTGGGGCCATAAATCACAGCCAGGAAAATACACACTTCATAATTAGAACAGAGATATCTGCCACAGATTTGACACAGGAAATGAAATTTAATCCGTATGATGAACTTGTAAACACTTGGTAGTCTACCATATAGACCTTGTCATTTTCTAGGTAAGGCCATCATGATCATGTACGATCATGATGAGGATATACACTGTTTGATACCTTATATCAACAAGATGGCCGTGGCCTGTACATCACGCGCGCCGAAGCCAGTATGTATGTATAGATGAACAGCATGTGCCCGTCTTGTATAGACCAGCATAGCTCTGTACAACGTATAAATGTACATGTATAGCATGTGCCCATCTTGTACAGACCAGCATAGCTCTGTACAACGTATACATGTACAGCATGTGCCCATCTAGTATAGACCAGCATAATTTTGTACAACGTATACATGTACAGTATGTGCCCGTCTAGTATAGACCAGCATAGTTTTGTTCAACGTATACGTGTACAGCATGTGCCCGTCTTGTATAGACCAGCATAGTTCTGTACAATGTATATATGAGCGCCGCTGTGCGATTTCCAACGTTAGGCTCAAAATAACGTTACGTCGGAAATCCTGGTTTTCTGACGTCACTATGTGGAGCAGACGACGTTTCAGAATTGAGTCGCTTAACGTCTAACGTCAATTTATGTGACAAACTTAGCTGGGAAACTGAGAGTCAACGATTTCGATCTAAGTAGAAACTTTAGATATACTCTACTCTAGTCTATATAATCGATGAATACCGACTGCGTTAAGTACGGAGTATGCATACCGAATCGTTTCGATGTTTGACAAACGGTTTGGATTCAGGAAGGAACGTAAACCATGTATACATAGCCTACATAGTGTTTCTGCCACCACATACTAGTTTAGTATGTTTATTTTGTTACAACGTGAACATAAACTGTTAACTAATTAATATTTCGTCTGAAAATTTTATTTGAGGCGGATTTCACAAGGTTGTTTATACATTACTACAATCCCGAGAGGAGTTGCTTCCCTAGCCGATCGATAAAAGTCAACAGTTTACCGCAGAAGCCATGTCGGCCTTGGTGGCCAAGTGGTTTTGTGCTGTGTTTGATTTACGGAAGTGGTGGCTGGAAGTTGGGTGGATGACATAAATGTACGATAGGTTTGAGTAATATGTTTAGCAACGTTGTCAAAAATGGATTACTGTGGAAGTATGGAGGGACTGACGTGCGTACGCATTGACGAATAGTGACCTGCTTTGTCCGATCCGCTTTGTCCGACCTTCTACATTGCAATCAATGTCATCAGGAACAGAAACGTGACAATACAAATCACCATACCATACACTGTTACTGGGATAACATATATTAAGAAATTCAATACGATGTATTCATTATAAATTTTAAGTAAATACATAAAAACTGATGCATTAGTGAAATTAGAAACTGAAACATGAAACCGGTTGACTGCTTTTTTGTATATCACAGTATATTCTGTCACATCATGCAACATTAAATGAACTCACGTGACATAGTCTCGTGATGTAATACAATATGCCCTTGATACATCAGGTGACGATGCAATCACCGACGTGACTCACTGTGGCTGGGTACAATACAACCCATATTGTCTGGGCGGCTACGTGTATCGAGACTAGAACATATATATGGCCACATCGCTAACTACATGAAGAGCTCATGCACAGTGAGGCAAGTAACTGTAAACCTCAATTGTGTTACATCCTGATATCAATACATATAATTTGCATGTAGCAGCAAGATGCTCATGATTTATCAAAATTTAAGATATATCCACAATAATTGTACTTGGTTGCATACATCGGCTCCAAACATACATGTTGCACCAACACAATATAATTGTTTGCTATGCCACTGGATATGGTACAACCGTACCAATAGTATAAGATAATATGATCTGCTCTTTATATATGCAATGTACCAATATTATGCGTATGTGATATTTATACGAGTATTATATATATACATACATATGAAGTTTCAAGTCAATGAGTGAAGCGGTTGAGGAGATATAGCATACGTAAAATCTTTAACGCAAAGACATTTGACCTTGACCTTGGGCATGTGGGCAGCATGGGTGTTGTGCACAGTGAATATTTGGAGGATGGTAATGATTGAAGCGGTTGTAGACGGCCCGCCAAGGCCATTAAAAGGCCTCCAATAAAGTTTTGATGGCATTTTTTGTTATAAATGGGTACCCATGCTGATCAACTTCTATGATATGTAAGCTGTTGGATAGAGGTGGGTACCCCTGCAGATTTGACCTTCAGGTTTAATTCTTTAGGTCATTTAGTGGTCATATTGATCCAAAATTTCTGATTGACATGGGTGTATGAATGCCCGTATATAATTTATAACACAGCATTGATAGCCGTCTGATGATGAACTATTTTGCTAGCTATATAAATAGGGATTCGGAAAATGCCGAACTAATGAGGAAAAATCATGTCTGAAATTAAAGATGCCTAAGAAACAAGAATATATGTTGTATGTCATATCATTGTTGATATTTAAGCTGTTTCAATAGCGATACTGATAATAAGAATATTTTTTTGACGGAGAAATTGTTTACAAACATACTGATACCATTTTTCTCAAAGTTACTTTTCGTAAATTCAAGATGGCCACCAAAACAGTACGTTTCATTAAATTCATTCTCATTTAGCCCATTGCTGACAATGCAGAGAGTTCCCATTAGCATGTCATTTTCATGGAATGTGTGACTAATATTATCCTTCAGTTTGTATTATTGATTAAACTAACAGAACGTATTTTAAAATTGGGACAATTGGATTGACATTCAAAATGGCCGCCAACTCAATTTTGAAAAGTATAAAATGAAATATCTCTGTAACCCGACGAACAAAAACTAAAATTAAGATGTCCTTTTACAGTTTTCGGTACGACATACTCATTGAAACGCGTATATTTTGGTCTAGGCCTTCAAATTCAAGATCCGCCATATTGGAAACTGAAAAAAAAGCAATGTTTCTGTAGTCTGATAATGTCAAAATATAAATTGTATGAGGTTTCCTCGCTAATTGTTACATGGTATGTGGCAATTTAGAGTTGAGTTAATCATAATTTTAAAATCAAAGATGGCTGACATCTACAATATTGATAAACATATAATAATATGTGTATGCGGAAATAGCGGGCACACCATGCGTTACCACTAATGTCAGCATGACAATCCTTATAAATGGTAATGTGTTCTCTCCACGCTCCCAAATCATAAACCTTTGCTAATTAATCAGCAGAATTGATCTTCTTCGTAAGATGCTTCAGATTGTGCAGATATCTGCAGATAACAAGACCACTATGACAACTGTAATACAGTGCATTATCAACATTACAAAACGTTGTTATTGTATTATTTGTCAGTTTATATACGATTCCGTTTTTTGGTGGGACTGGATACCGCTTTACCCGTTGTCATGGTTCGCTATGTATCATGTGTTGTGTTTTTGTGTTGCTGTCTCTGTTGGCATTACGAAGGTACATGTAGCTCTCTACATTCTGCAAATAAACGTACAGTACTTGTAGCTGTAGTTGACCAGCCACTGTAAAATACAACAAATTCGCTATTGCAAACAAATTCCCTTACATATATAAATGTATATGTGTTACTTGAAACATATTGTTTCACCTCCTAGAAGTCAATGTCAGACACCTTTAAAATGCAGGACTGGTATGTGTTTTGGTATAGTGTGGTTTCTTGGACAGAATAGCACCGGATTATGATGAATGATGAATAATAATACATCGTAATAGGCAACATCACATCTGGTCATACATGTATGTAGCTCTCAATAATATATGGTGATTCATTTGTGGGGATTTGTTGAAATAACAGAGGATCCTTTTAGCAGTGTGTATTACTATTACTAGTAAAAGTATTTTAATCACTATATATATAGCTTGTTGCCGCTATGTCAGAGCTATGCGGTATCCATAATTGTCTGGAGTTTTATTCACATGATGACTTTAGGTCACATTTGAGAGTAAATAATGAAGTATAAACCCTAATTTCCTTATCTGATAGTACTTTACATAAACAATTGTCATTCTACTAGGCAGTATGCACGCAATGCCATTATCCCATGGATGGTCATATAATTATCACACATACTATGCCTGGTGAAAATTGTCTTCTCTACAATGCATGAAGTGGCCGCGACGGCTTCCACTTATCATACACAGTTCATGTTAGGGAATGCTCTACTCGAATGAAACACTAAGCTGTAATATCAGGTACACGTAAACTACAATACAGTAAGGCTAAACCATGCATGTAAGATATCAATTTACATTATTTGGATCACACCAACTGATACAACTGGCAATTTATGACGCTCATAAATCCTTGAATTGCATACTTAAAGCGAGAAACAAGCCATATACATGTATCATGTATATACACGTAAGAATGATTATCCATCAGCAAATGAGGCATGGTATTTTTTTAATTATTTATACTAATTAAATGAATCACTTGAAAAATAATATTTTCGACAGATTAATAAGTATGATCATTGCACATCAAAAAATAATTACAGAGAAGAAATAGTAATGTCAGTTTAACATGTTAACGAAACACGGTTATCGCCCTTGATATCAGTGAAAATTCATCATATTTGATATACGAAGTATAAAAATGCCAATTATATTGTCCGGAAATGGTTCATGACTGTTCATTTAACCCGAAGAATGTTATATCTAATGTGTGGACGAAAAAAAATATGCCTCCCTATATTATAACCTGGCACGTGGGCATGTACCTTTAAAGGTACATACCCACGCAGTACGCATAAAACGTTCTTTATATCAGAGACATCATCTGAGACATTTTCTGGCAAAATGAACATCCATTCACTATTACCCCACGTATTGATTGGCACTATTATACATTTTATATCCGAAGTAAATTGCCGCACTGATATCAGGGGTGATAATCGTGTTTCCCTAAAATGTTAACGCACATCACTATTTATTCTCTGTAGTTATTTTTTATCATACTTTATAATCTGTCGTAATATTATTTTTTCAGGTAACGCACTTAATTAGTATAAATAAATAAAAAATATCATGCCTCATTTGCATATGAAAATAACATTGATACCAACGCGCGTCACTATTAGTAAAATAAATATTACTAAATGATTATATCTGCATAGCGGGCACTCGTAAGAGTCAGCCGCAATAGCTCAGTGGTAGAGTATCGGACTACGGATCGAAAGGTCCCGAGTTCCAATCCCGACGACACTGGCCGATTCGGCGTGTCCTTGGGCAAGACACCTTCGTGATAGCCTAGCCTAGTCCTATCGGATGGGGACTTAAATAGTCGGTGCCGACATGCAAGGTCATCGAGCCAGTGCCGTCGTTAAATCAAAGCATAATAATAAGGCACTCGTAAGTTTTATAACTGGTGGAATAGTGACACAATTACACACTTATTTAAATCATATAAAGAACAATTTGTGCCTACTAAGTGGGCATACCTTTAAAGTGCAAATTTCCACCGTTTTTGGGCAGGTGATGCTTCAAAGTTGCAAAGAGATAAGTGTTACTTACATTTATTTATGTTCCCTTTATGGTAATTTGGCCAGTCTATTCCGCAGCCTGATATATGGATCTTTGCTTGCATGGTTAGAAATTGTTCTGAGTACATAACTCTAATTACATTTCATTACATTGCACTACATAAGAGTTATGCCTATGGAGAATTGTTATTTCCAAATTTGCGTTTTAAGTCAAGTCGAAATAATGGTGTTTATATATGTATGGTCGGTAAATTACATATCTATCATGTCTATAGTTAAGTATGTTATACTTTATAAGACATATATACATGTGACGCAAGTGATAATTCATAAAAATGGTTCTACGCAGCAATTTCATGAATAAATTGACATGTTTACTCTGGATCGCCAATTCTTCTTTCATTACCCGGTGTCGGTATAGTTTCCTTCCTGGTGATCTATATTTAATTTCGAGAGCGTTTCGCACCGTAACAGATTCGTTATTATTAGCCTATCTAGTTATAGATCGGCTAATATATTGGTTATCCGCGATTTGTGAAAAGGTTTGTAACCACCCTTTTCTCCTATATTCTGTAATCTACAAACGCGAAATTTGTTGTATCACTTCCAAATTACATGTACATCAACCGGATAATTTTTCATTTTTTGCCATTATCTCTGTTGAAAACTTTAAATATAGCGAAATAACACAATTTGGCTATAAATAAACGTTTTCACTACAAGAGTTTGGTAAACTAAAGTTAGGCGGTTTGCAATTTGGCTATAAATAAACGTTTTAACTACAATAGTTTGGTAAACTAAAATTAGGCGGTTTGCAATTTGGCTATAAATAAACGTTTTATCTACAAGAGTTTGGTAAACTAAAGTTAGGCGGTTTGCCTTCTAGTCCAGGGGCAATTGTAGGTATATATATATGAGATTCCGACACCTCGTGTTAATTTATGGCACCCGGTGTTTTTATAAACTTGAATGTATAAGGTTTCCAAAAAATCCGGGTGCCATTTTTGAAACCAAGTTCTGTACAACGTATACTATACAGCATGTGCCCGTCTCATATAGACCAGCATATTTTTGTACAACGTATACATGTACAGTATGTGCCCGTCTCATATAGACCAGCATAGTTCTGTACAACGTATACATGTACAGTATGTGCCCGTCTCGTATAGACCAGCATAGATTTGTACAACGTATGTACGTAGTACGAAGTATCAATGTGCCCGTCTTATATAGACCAGCATAGTTCTGTACAATGTATAGATGTACAGTATGTGCCCATCTCATATAGACCAGCATAGTTCTGTACAACGTATACATGTACAGCATGTGCCCGTCTCGTACAGACCAGTATAGTTATGTACAACGTTAACATGTACTGTTTTCCCACGATCCAGCTTATTTAATTTGTTTATTTGGAGATTAAATTTAGACACAGCTGGACATCAACATTGGTCATCTGGGAGATCTATGGAAAGGAGATCAGGAGAAAATATGGGAAAACCTCCCATGTTGGTCACCTGGTAATCCATCCAATATAGCAAGGAAATAAAATATAGCGGACAAACAAATAGAAATCTCTCAAAACCTGGTGTGTTCTCGCCTGTTTAAAATCCTAGCCAGTGTATGTGAAAATGTGAAGTGGCTATACTATCATATGATCACTTAACAATATAAATATCAGAAAAAATGTTCATAACATAATCACGTTATTACTACCAGTCCATTCAGAATAGATTTTTAAATTATTGTGGTGTTGTTTTAGAACGTTATAATCTAATGAGTTTGGTGTGAAGTTTAGGGTGGAAACCAATTATCTAGCCTGGTTGGTCAGATTACCGGCAATACCGATATGTAAACCAGTGTAGTCCCTGATATTTACCCAGGATGATCAGACCATATGTAGACCAGTGTAGTCCCTGACACTAATGGATATCTACCTGGGATGGTGAGACGACCGGCAATATGTAGACCAGTGTAGTCCCTGACACTAATGGATGTCTATGTAGGATGGTAATATGCAGACCATTGTAGTCCTTGTTCATAATGGACATCTACCCAGGATGGTCTGACTATCGGCAATATGTAGACCATTGTAGTCCCGGATCATAATGGACATCTACCCAGGATGGTCGGACTAATGGCAATATGTAGACCATTGTAGTTCCTGACCATAATCATTAATGGATATCTACCCAGGATCGTCGGATTATCGGCAATATGTAGACCATTGTAGTTCCTGATCATAATGGATATCTATCCAGGATGGTCGGACTATCGGCAATATGTAGACCATTGTAGTTCCTGATCATAATGGACATCTACTCAGGATGGTCGGACTATCGGCAATATGTAGACCAGTGTAGTTCCTGATCATAATGGGTATCTACCCAGGATGATTGGACTAACGACAATATGTTGACCATTGTAGTTCCTGATCAAAATGGATATCTACCCAGGATGGTCGGACTATCGGCAATATGTAGACCAGTGTAGTTCCTGATCATAATGGATATCTACCCAGGATGGTCGGACAATCGGCAATATGTAGACCAGTTTGTAGAAGTTCCAATTTGTATGCATACAGAAATAAAATTTGAAAATCAGTTACAACACTTATCAAGAACAATGTGGTAATGTATACATGTGACAATTATTGTTCACTATTGCACAAAAGCAATACCCGTGTTGACTGAATAAAACAGAATGGCTGCTATTGTGACCATATTTGATAATGGCCGGGTCTCAGCTGTAAAGATACAGATAATATAAAAGACAGATGAAATAGTAAGTCATCCATATAGCCAAGAGTATCTAAGCTAGTTGACGTCGAAGAGCCAGGTTACTATAAACACACAATATGTACATACCATATATTATTATCTTGCTTTCTCCAAAATATTAATTCCTAAAAACACATTTCATTATCCCACAAATTATTTATTACACATCCTAAAGTCCCACTCCTTAATTTAGCCCTATCAAACAGGTTCGCAATTATTTTATTTTTTATTGCACACAACAAATTTAACATGTTCTAAAGCACTGGCTGCATGTAGACTAATAATTTGGAAATTATATTTTTAGAATTCCTTTTCAGGGGACAAGTATTGAAATTTATGATGCATTATAACAGTGTTCTTCAAAATGTATATCCCTACATACATGTACATGTATTCTTAAATTGACTGAAATATTATTATGTTACATGTATCCAAAATCTGATTGTAACTTCTGACAGAACACAAGAATATACCAGTCAGTTGACAATAATTGCATTAAGAGAAAACAGACTTTGTTGTATATTTAACAACACCATTTTTGGTCTTTTGATCGGTATACACCCATGGTAGCATGATAAACATACAATGTTTTGTTAAAATGCATCTTGAACTACCAACAAATGATGAATTGCCTGTGTAGACCGGTGTGTGTGCAGACTGATCACACCTCTAATCTAATCTAAGTTTACAGCTCTGACAAATTTAACACTCCCTGTTGTATTATTGTGTTCCAGTCATAAATCACAGGAAAACATACACAGCACAGGGAGTCTGTGGGGACCATAAATCACACACAGTCAGAAACAAATACTTGTATACACTTCTCAGTTAGAACAATGGGAAAATAGACAACTTACAGAAATGGACATTCAGCTCTAAATTTCTTGTCTCATAAACTACCAAAGTTTTTGGTAAATGTGGCTGTAGCTGGAGACATCGGCATTATCAGTTTTGCGGCCAATGTAGATCCAAATTAGCCTGTGCATCTGTAGTCTGATCAATACTGTTCGCCATTCCATCAATGAAACACCCACAATGCTTCTAGCACGCAATATACATGTATATCATAAATGCATAAATGGAGCTTAATGGTTTTGTAGCCAGTGTAGATCTAGATCAGCATGTGCGTCCTCGCAGTCTGATCAGGTTCTGCACTGTTCGTCATTCCATCAATGAAACACCTGTCATGCCTCACGCTCACAAATGTAACAATACCAGTTTTCTAATACATACCACAGGGATTCTGTGGGGCCATACATCACAGTAAGGCAAATACACACTTCTTAATTAGAACGGAAGGGTCTGCCACAGAATGATTTGACTTGAGAATGGATATTTAATCTGTATGATGACCTTGTAAACACATGTAAACACACTATAGTCTATCATATAGACTTTGTCACTATCATAATGCAAGACCCATACCCAGGCTCGTACACACTGTCGTCTGATGAATGTATAAACTGTTAACTAGTTTTTTAGGACAGAAAAAAAGAATCACCGTGATTATGATGAGGATATCCACTGTTTGATGCCTGGTTACACTACAAACACCCGATTCTCATCCCGCATCTGACTTTGTTACACTTGTTACACCGTAACATGAGAAAATAACTTCTGCTGTTCACACTGTGTCTTTTCATTACAGCATGGATGTGTGGTATTTGTCCCCAAGTATGACGTATTGAAATATTAAAGGTACATGCCCACTCAGTAGGCACAAAATGTTCTTTATAGGAATTATTAAATAAGTGTATACTTGTGTCACAATTCCACCAGTTCTAAAAATTACAAGTAATATTTATTTTACTGATAGTGAGTGATTCACGGTGGTATCAGGCTAGTTTTATTGGCAAATGAGTCATGATATTTTTTAATTATTTATACTAATTAAATGTGTCACCTGAACAAATAATATTTTCGACAGATTATAAAGTATGATCATTGCACATCAAACAAGAAATGCGTCTGTCGAACGCGGATGCCACCTGCAGTATATTTGAGAAACTGTGACAAATTGGTTAACCGAAAAATGTGACGGACGGACGGACGGTCCAAACACTATATGCCACACGTTTCTTCGAAACCCGGTGGCATACAAATAAATACAGAGAACAAATAGTAATGTCAGTAAACATTTTAAGGAAACACAGTTATCGCCCCTGATATCAGTGTGGAAATTTACGTCTGATATAAAATGTATAATATTGCCAATCAATATACGTGGGCAATGGTGAACAAATGTTTATTTTGCCAGAAAATATCTCAGATGATGTCTCTGATATAAAGAACATGTTGTGCCTACTGAGCATGCACCTGTAAAGTACATGTCATCGACAAAGGGATATAGAAGTTGTGACAGAATTGAGAAACTCTGTGCGAGTTAAAAGTTCAAAGTTGTGAAGGTCAAAAGGTCAAGGTCATATTAAGGGCAGCATGGATGTGTGGCATCTTGTCCACAAGTATGATGTATTGAAATAATGAATTAATCTATCAAGGGATATAGAAGTTATGACAGAATTGTTTTAATTTTTACTGTATGTATCATTGTAATTTAGTCAGACCGGGTCGGTGAATCAATTTTTGACACCGCTGTTAATATACTTACTGCCCTGTGGAAGAGAAAAAAATGTAGGGGGGTGGGTGGGGGTGGGGGCGTGACCATCACAAAATGTAGGGAGGGTGACGAACAAAAGAAATGTGTCACATCAATATCTCTTACACAGGGGGAGTTTGACTAAACAGCGAAAGGAACCTTCCTTTCGCGAAAGGAAGGTTCCTTTCGCGAAAGGAAGATTGTTCTACGAAAGGAAGGTTTTAATGCAGTAATTTCGGTATTAGTTCCTCTTAGCTAATACTTACAAGTTGAATTTAATTACAATTTATATGTTTATCTCAAATTTTATATAACATTTATATATTTGGTGTTACATAGAGGGTTTAACCGGTTACATAGATATAACGTTCCTTTCGCAAAAGGAACACTGCTCTACGAAAGCAACATTTTAAAGCAGTTTAAATCAATAATTACAAGTTCATCTAAACTAATTAATACTTTACAAGTTAAATTTAATTATACCCACTTATTGAAATGTCCCATGTGTCCGCCCGTCTGTCCATGTCTCCATCACATTTCTTGTAGGTTCCCTTCGCGAGAGGAAGATTGTTACGAAAGGAAGATTTTAATGTGGTTACACGAAACACCCAAATTCACCCAAATATAGTCTATATATGTATAAATAGGCCACAAATACACCATAGATAGTATCAGTTTGTAGTGTAAAGCATATATTGATATAAAATATAGCATATAATAGACATATATATTTAAACAAATCAGTTTAATTTAACCTTTATTTAAATTAATGCAAACTGAAGCTCCCAAATACAGGCTATATACATATAAATATACTAAAAATACACCAAAGATACTGTCAATATGTATTGTAAAGAATATATCCAGACAAAGTACAGTATGTAATTGACATATATTGTGAAGAAAAAAAAGTTAAATTAGTAAAATTTTGCCATATTTTATATTTATGCTATACTGAATCACATAGTTGTATGGGAAATACACACAAGTATAGTTTACAAACTACAAACAAATGTCACAAATACACCTGCAGTGTATGCTCTCCTTATGTTATCAGACTATCTGATGTGTCAGTGTAGACCCTGCTCTATATGTATTTCTTCCCATTTTTAATATTTGTATATATTGTAATATTTGTATATTATGCTAAATGCTCCCGTAAGTACATCTTCAGCAGGATGTTGCATGTGTGTACATCTCATTACACGTTATGAATGTATAATATATCCTTGTGTATCAGTGTATGCCCTGGTCCATGTCCCTTCCGCTTTTTGGAGAGATGCATGTACCTTCCCGGCCTTTTGGAGATACAATGTACGGGTGGTAAATATATCGTTACGTATGGTAGACGGTACACAGGCAGTGTTGACCACAAAGGCAATGACTTGCACGATACTGTTGAATCATAATATGTCACAACAAGTCCTTGTTACAAGAGGCATGTCCGTATGTCTGTGCAGTTGTCTGACTGTGCACTACTATCCATACGGAAACAAAATATTTCGTCACATATGGTAGACTGTACACAGGCAGCGTTGACCACAAAGGCAATGACTTGCACGATACTGTTGAATCATAATATGTCACAACAAGTCCTTGTTACAAGAGGCATGTCCGTATGTCTGTGCAGTTGTCTGACTGTGCACTACTATCCATACGGAAACGAAATATTTCGTCACATATGGTAGACGGTACACAGGCAGCGTTGACCACAAAGGCAATGACTTGCACGATACTTTTGAATCATACTATGTCACAACAAGTCCTTGTTACAAGAGGCATAACGATTGCCTGACCGGGCGGTAACATATGGCGGAGGAAACATAAATAACTGCGAGACCCTACGAGTCAGGAGTTGAACATTGTCCAATCCGTTTCGCATGCTATTATATACGCCTTGTACATCTGCAGCTACATACCATGTCACAACAAGTCCTTGTTACAAGAGGCATAACGACTGCCTGAGGGTGGGTGGTAACATATGGCGGAGGAAACATAAATGAATGCGAGACCCTATGAGTCAGGAGTTGAACATTGTCCAATCCGTTTCGCATGCTATTATATACGCCTTGTACATCTGCAACTACATATGCTGCATTAACCCCATAGTGCCTCATAGGCCACATTTCTAGTCACATTTTATCTCTGTTATAGATATTTTTTTTGGATTGTGTTCTTGATTTTTCGGACCGTTTCCGTTTAATTTGGTTTTTCTTTTTCCCGGCAGATGATGTGTATACTAGGCAAGTCCGTGTTCCGTCTGTAGAGACAATGACATTTGGGTTTGTCCTACCCTTTTCTGAACGAATTTATTTCATTCTCTTGTCTCTGCTGTCTTGGGACAAATTTGTCCAGCGGTCTAAGTCTGTGCCATGGTGTTGGAAAGCATGAGAGAGTGTAAAATTCCCCATATCCCGGATGGCACGTCCTCTTTCAATTTCTTCCCCTTCACAATGGTGTATAACATTTCAATAAATTTAGGCATATCTCTGGCCTTCCAGGAAATAGCTGACTTCAGTATGTGATTCGCACTTTCCGAATTGTTGTTTGTCCAATTAGCTTGAATCTTTCCACGTTTTGCGGGTTCAATCACATGCTCTTTTAATAATGAAAGTAATTTATTGTCAAAATACAACCTGAATTTTTTTCCATTGGAAGCATTGTCATTTTCATCAATTATCGATTGAATATTCATAACACGTGTGTTGTAAACATCAACATCCATTGATTCCGTCAAACCCTGTTTCCCAAATATTTTGTTTAATATGACCTGCCTAACTTTCATTGGAAATCCAGATTCGTCTTTCATATATCTGTTCGCATTTTGTTTGAGGTGTCGTGTACACAAACCATGTGTACATCCATGGAAACAATGATGTATAGCCTTCTTAAACGCGTATTCAATATAAACATGTTTTAGCACATGTAATATAGAAACTATTTACATACTGATCTTAGGCATGTGGGCCGCATGGGTGGCATATAGAATGAAAATATGGATGATGATAAATAAGTATTTGAAGTGTGAAGTAAATCAGAGTAAGTGTTTTCAGCAAATACGACTTACGGTTATAGAGATATTAGGTATTTGATAACTTTAACGCATATTTAACGCAAATTAACGGACACCCTGACGTCATTGTGGTCAATATGTCGTTGTAGTATTTGCATACTGTATAGCATTTTATAATATATGCAAATGCAATACCACCTCATAAGAGGCTTCCAGATAATGGATTCGTGGCGTTTGCATTGCAGCTATTATAAAATGACATACAATTAAGCTGTTATGCTAGCACATGTACAGTGGAACCCCTCTAAACCGGACACTCGGGAAAATATAGAAGTTTACCGTAAATGTGTTTCGCTGTTATGCATCTCCGATTACAATGACTTTTTGTGATTGAAAAACACTAGAATGTGTCATGAGGTGCTCACATGTCTGATTTACAGTGGAACATCTACAAACCGGACACCCTGGGAGGTCAAAAACAAAAAACCGGACACCCTGGGGACCTCCCATGGTGTCCGGTTTGGAGAGGTTCCACTGTTAATATAGAAATTATTTGCATACTGTATAGCATTTTATAATATATGCAAATACAATACCACCTCATAAGAGGCTTGCATATAATGGATTCGCGGCGTTTGCATTGCAGCTATAAACATTGTCATTGCAGCTATTATAAAATGACATACAATTATGTTTTTATGCTGGCAAATGTAATATGGAAATTATTTGCATACTGTATAGCATGTTATAATATATGCAAATGCAATACCACCTCATAAGAGGCTTCCAGATAATGGATTCGCGGCGTTTGCATTGCAGCTATTATAAAATGACATACAATTAAGCTGTTATGCTAGCACATGTACAGTGGAACCCCTCTAAACCGGACACTCGGGAAAATATAGATGTTTACCGTAAATGTGTTTCGCTGTAAATGTGACTTTTTGTGATTGAAAAACACTAGAATGTGTCATGAGGTGCTCACATGTCTGATTTACAGTGGAACATCTACAAACCGGACACCCTGGGGACCTCCCAGGGTGTCCGGTTTTGGAGAGGTTCCACTGTTTATATATAAATATAATTTGCATACTGTATAGCATTTTATAATATATGCAAATGCAATACCACCTCATAAGAGGCTTCCATATAATGGATTCACGGCGTTTGCATTGCAACTATTATAAAATGACATACAATGAAGCTGTTAAGCTAGCACATGTAATATAGAAATCATTGCATACTGTATAACATGCATTAAATACATAGAAATTGTTCACTCTTGAATTTTCCTACGCTTAGCAGTTGTCGTCCTTACGTTTATTTTTCTTTATCCTGTATAGGCAATTACCATCACCAATTGTTGTGACTGGCATGCATTGTTGTCGCATTGCGGGGTGAAACACTTTCAAAATTTGATCTGCTTCCAAATCAATTGTGTAAGTGGGATGTACGTGGGATGTATAATTTGGCGATACACTGTATGTTACTAACAACTTTCTCTCCGACTTGGCAGTGTTGGTCATCTCGTTCTTCTTCTTCGACAGAAGTGCAGTCTGGAGTCTGTAAAAATGCGCAAATCTATTACTGACCTATACTGGTCATAAAGTGATCAATGATCATGAAGTGCAGTCTGGAGTCTGTAAAAATGCGCAACTATATTACTGATCATGATCTACACTGGTCACAAGCTGATCATGATCTACATCTATATTACTGATCATGATCAACACTGATCACACGCTGATCATGATCTAGACGCGTGCCAAGATAATACGGATGTGACTATCATCTACTGAGGCGGCTGGCTGACAAAATATACCGTATGACACTTCGTACCAGCATAGCCACAGAACTGCACAGCACATAAGAGCCACAGAACTGCACAGCACAGAAGACACAACGCATACTGTGGTTGCAAATGTCATACTGTACGTACTGTACACTGGTCATAATCTGGTTTGCAAGTGGTGTTTAACTTATTCTAGCTAACAGAGTATCTAAACTGGTGATAAAGATGGTACAACTGGTTTAACAAATTCTTTGAAGTTACACTACAATACACAGTGGCATGATTAACGCCTTTAGGCGGCGATATGCGCAAAGACGCGTGCCCAATAATATTTCACAGTAGGTGGTACCTGGTTAACAAATTCAGGGTTACACAGAGATTAACTCGTGAACAATGTAGACACTGAGATTATCGCATACATTATACAAATTGCACCAGGATGTACAATGGTCATAAACTGATCATTATCTATAATGGTAAAACTAGTACAAATTCTGCGCATTGCACGTGTTTTCCGGTAAATCACTGATATAATGCCATACACAAACATCTAGTATATTAAAAATGTTTGTTGGTATATCCCCCTGACGAGTCTGACTGGCCGATTACGACGTCTTGCATACATATACTGTACACATGTGTTTTTCCTGTAAAATCACTGACATCTCGTTACAAACAGATATATACAAAATGGTTTTCGGTATATTCCCCTGACGTGTTTTCCGGTAAATCATGGACATCGAGTCAGCGAAGGTGTTTTCTGGTAAATCGAGTCAGCGAATGTGTTTTCCGGTAATATATAATAATCACGCTAATCTGGAATCTGGAATAATAACACTATCTACATCAGACAGCATCATATTTGAAACACAATATTTAATCATTATAGTAATTATAATAATTATTATACCATGCCTAAGATACTATTATTATCTATTATTTGTGAGGAACAGACTATTAGTACTGTCCGTTCTTAACTGCGAGTGTTTTCGGTAAATTTCACAGTCGTTCTGTTCTGACTTTGGAATTAAACACCAAACAAGAGGATCCTAACTCATTTTATTTCACACATAAGAGAATAGAAAGATAGTTGATTGCCGATGGTATGGCATTTGACTTGCCACCCTCACCCATTGTTAGCGTGGAGCCTATCATGAAAACCGTGAACAATGATTTTATGGTTTTGTTTTGTTTTCGTTATTTACAATTTAATATGTGATGATAGATATATTACTAATTATATACACATACTACTTGAACGTGTTTACATGTGGGCCACCGGCTGACAAAATAAACCACACAGCTTTTAACAATTAGATAAATAATTCGTCCAGCACCATACTATGATAGGGATTTAACCTTGAATATCTGAAAGACGAACATCGTATTTTCTGATCAGACTACGCGGGGGCATATTATGAGACAACTGATGTGAAATTTTTCTGTCTAATTCCCGGCTGTCTGATTTTTTTTTCCAACAATTTTCTTTTTCTCACATTCTATGCATAATTATTTCATGCCCCGATGATAATTATCAAGAACGGCAGCCGGTGACTACATTTGAAATGGAAATGTAATTATGTCACACCTGCCAGATTTAATGGAATTAGCGGTTGACATTTTGAGATGAGCTACCCATCCGTGGCAAACAATCCATTCTGCCATTGGATTATAACACTTTTCGTCTCTTGTTTTTGTCAGACCGGGTCTAATCATAATTAGGTGATAACAATGTTTGACAGTTGTAATCAATGGAGGTCCGGTTTCCACCTGTTCGTAGGACCCCCCCCCCACCACCCCCCCCCACACCCACCCCCCCACCTCCACAGAAATGGCAAAGAAATGCCATTTTCAAAAGTATCTTCTTTTTTTCTTCAAATTCTTTTCGCACCGAACGACAGAAAGATTTTTTTGCATCTCGGCATTCGGTCAACTTTATCATTGTTTATCCATCGTCCGGATACCTGGAAAATGACATTATTGCCACTGGTCTTATATATACTTACCACACTTGTCATTTTTCTTATTATGACGCCACCACCATAATCATAGTCTATATACGGTTTGCCGTACTGGATATTGCAGGTATATATGGTCCTAAAATCAGTGTCAATACTGTTTCCGTAATGGATCTTGCCGGTAACACATAAGTATAATCAGACCCAATATACGGTTTGCCGTAACGCTTTGCCGTACTGGATATTTCAGGTACATATGGTCATACTCATAGTGTATACTCTTTTCCGTACTGGATATTGCAGAAAACACGGTCCTATAATCATAGTCCATACGGTTTGCCGTACGCTTGATATTGCAGGTACATATGGTACTATAATCATAGTCTATACAGTTTTGCCCGTACTGGATATTGCAGGTACATATGGTCATATAATCATAGTCTATACTCTTTTCCGTATTGAATATCGCAGAGACACGGTCCTAATAAACATAGGTCTATACGGTTTGCCGTACTTGGATATTGCAGAAACACGGTCCTATAATCATAGTCTATACGGTTTGCCGTACTGGATATTGCATGTACATATGGTCCTATTATGATAGTACAGTCGAACCTCCACGAACGGCCACCTCTCTACAACAGCCACCTCTATTTAACAGCCAAAATTATAAGACCCACTGTTATGAATTAACAGAGCTACAGTTAGTGTGCGTAATTTGATCAATTTTGTTACTTCTTCACTAAAACTGGCAAGTTGGGAGAGCGTTAGAATCGTCTCATTGAGCACTCCCGACTTGCCAGTTTTGGTGAAGAAATAAAAGAAGTTTATAAAATTACGCACCTTAGCTGTAGCTCTGATATTTACTATATGATTTACCTCTCTTCAACAGCCACCCCTCTACAACAGCCAGTTCTCAGTCTTCCCATGGATGGCTGTTGTAGAGAGGTTGCACTGTATATACAGTTTGCCTTACCGGATATTGCAGGCACATATGGTCCTATAATCATAGTCTATACAGTTTTCCGTACCGGATATTGCAGGTACATATGGTCCTATAACCATAGTCTATACTGTTTGCCGTACTGGATATTGCAGGTACATTTACATATGGTCCTATAATCAGTATATACTGTTTGCCGTACTTGATATTGCAGGGACATAACTATTTGTGACATAATTTGGGACTTTACTGGAAAACACATTTGTATTCCATTCGACGGATTATTCGCCAAAGTATTGATTGTATGTAATATTTAATATACTTGTATTTAAATAAAATATTGAAATAACGGTATGTTTGTTGTAAAGTAGTAGAATCTAGCAGGGCCGGTTTCCTCTGTGTCCACCTCCTTCCTTTTCCCCCTTCTTGGGAGACGACATGCAAGGGCATCGAGCCAGTGCGTCGTTAAATAAATAATAATTTAATATTATGTCGGTGACCACACACTATCCGGTACGGAAAACAGTATAGACTCTGATTGGTAATATCTGGGAAAACACATATCGAAAAAACAGTCTTCCTTCCTAGAAATTGGGTGGTGGTTGGGAGCAGCGAAGAGTAGTTTAACGATCAGTATTCATCCTTTCCGGAATGCCGACTTACATGGTTTGGCCCTCATTTACATGCCCCTGTACTTGAGAGCTAAAACATGTTATGCTCCATTAAGAAGTAATAAGCTTAAAGCTAATCATATTACTTTGGGGCAGAGCTAAGTGACTGTGGTGTGACACCAGGTCAGGATATTCTGATTTCAGGACTGAATATATAGTTGTGTAAATATTGAGTTCTGATTTTGGGAATTTCCCTCATTGTGGACAGGTTGAATACGGGATAATCCATCCCGTTGGCACGGCCTTAAATGACCCTGGCAGATGATAGGCCGTTAAACACCAATACTCAATCAATCAATCCTTCCTAGAAAGGAATGTTCCTTTGAATGCTGTCCAACATAATATCAAATTATACATAAACCTATTAAATACAATGACTTAATCAATAGATTTAACTTATAAGTATAAGTTTAGCTAAACTATTGATTTGAACAGCATTAAAACCTTCCTTTCGTAGAACAATTGTCATTTTGCGACGATCTTTTCCTTTCATATACATCGAATACCGGTACACTACTGTGTGATACGTTGTAGGATGTATTTGCGGTGCATTTGGTGCATTTGGACTATATTTGGGTGGGGTTCCGATTTGGGTGTATTTTGGTGTTTCGTAACACCCAGAAAAGCTTCATTTCCCGACAATTCCTTCCCAAAAAGGTTCACGCATTCCCCAAAAGGAATACGTTTTATAATAATATAAAATTATGTCTAATGCATTATAATGAAAAATGCATTAACATAATATTAATGAATATTAAAAAAAACATTTAACTTGGAGGAAAAAAAACATTCGTATCGCAGAAACAAAATTGTTCCTTTCGCAAAAGGAATGCTCCTTCTGAGAAGTGAACGTTCTGTCCTTCATCTAACACCAAACATATAAATTTTACATCCCACAACATCAAATTATACATAAACATATGTAATACACTGATTTAAATGTAAGTATTAGTTTAGTTGAACTAAAATTGATTTAAACTACATCAATAAAACATTCCTTTCGTAGAACAATCTTCCTTTCGCGAAGTTGCGAAGTTCCTTTCGCGAAAGGAAGATTGTTCTACGAAAGGAAGGTTTTAAACCCGTTTTAAACATATAAATTTTACATCCCATAATATCAAATCATACATAAACATATGAAATACACTTATTTAACTGTAAGCATTAGTTTAGTTGAACTAAAATTGATTTAAACTACATCAAAACCTTCCTTTCATAGAAAATCTTCCTTTCGCGAAAGGAAGGTTCCTTTCGCTGTTTAGCTGTTCCGACAGGGGGAGTATGTATGTTTACTGGAATAGTCCAATATTGAAGCATTAATATTTGACAGGAAAAATAGTCAAAAGTCACAGTGTATCTAGAATCAATTGTTAGACACACTAAAGTAAACAATTACACAACTGTAACAACTTTTTTTTTTTAATTTCATGTCATATTAGGAAATAACTTATTTTCCCTTCAAAAATTGTATGCCGCGAAAACACATGACACACAATTCTAACGCTGTAAATCGCCAATACTTACAGAGCAAGTGGCATTAAATGGCGTATATTTGGTGTGGACCATATTGTAAATGCCATTTATCGACGAGCCATGGTCTACCACCCGAATCTCGTTGACCTTGCACCAAAATATTCGCAGAGCAATGAAACTGTTGCTCTTGCCGGCCATGTTGGATACGGGACAGGTAAAAAACGCGGTCACAACAACATTTTCCGGGACCGATGTAAAATTGACAATAAAAAAATTACAGTCGGGGGTAAAACTAGACGGTCGGTCGGGTAACAGGAAACAAACCTCTTTTTTGTTTACGCCTTATAGGAATTAAATAAATGTATGATTGTGTCACTATTCCACCAGTTCTAAAAATTACGAGTGCCCGCTATAGACATGATAGAGATATAATCATTTAGTAATGTTTATTTTACGGATAGTGACGCGCGGTGGTATCAGGCTATTTTTATATGCAAATAAGGCATGATATATTTTAATTATTTATACTAATTAAATGCGTCGCCTGAAAAAATAATATTTTCGACAGATTATAAAGTATGATCATTGCACATCAACAAATAAATACAGAGAATAAATAGTAACTTCTGTTAACATTTTAAGGAAACACGGTTATCGCCCCTGATATCTGTGTGAAAATGTTCGTCTGATATAAAATGTATAATAATGCCAATCAATATGTGGGGTAATGGTGAAAGAATGTTTATTTTGCCAGAAAATGTCTCGGATGATGTCTCGGATATAAAGAACATTTTGTGTCTACTGAGTGTGCATGTACCTTTAATGCGTCAAACAACTAAATTCCCATCACTAAATCACTAAATTTAACTAAACTGCAGATTCATAATGTTAAATAATCATTTTAAAATATTCTTATGACCATTTAGTATTTTCGTAGTTCTAAATGTAAACTATTCTAGCATGAAAATTATGTATTTTAGAGCAAAATGTATCAAGTGACGGTAAAGAAGTTATAGCAGGATGGGAAACGTGACGGACAGATGGACGGACGTCTTGCATCTCTATCACATTTTCGCTACACAATGGGATAAATATGCAAGTGAAATGCCAGCCAGGTCAATTTAAACACACAATACATACCTTGTGTATTATTTCTCCAAAATGTTAATTCCTAGAAATATTTTTACTACCACAAATTATGTATTACACATCCATGCAATAGGTTCACTAATCAAATGTTTCACAGCTGGCAATCATTCGTTAATTATACTGGATCTGGGTGACAACCTCAGTGTAAAATGAAGAATATGCTCAGAAGACACAGACTAATGAATTTCAGCTCAGTCTATACATTTAAATTTAATGAAGCCTAATCCATTTTCTCCTAAAGTGACCTAACACAACCAATAATAGTCATAAATCACACATCACCTGACCCAGGTCCTGTTGCCATGGCAGCAGACCAAAAATTACAAGATAACCTGCAGTTTTAAGACAAAACCACCAACTGCAGAATAAATGCTACTAAATTGCATCCAGCACAACTCCAGGACACTCTAGAGAATAAACTTGTAGACCCTGATCAGTTTGTGTAGGCTGGTCATGATGTACACTATCATTGCATTGTCACCAGACAAGCATGTGGACTTAAATCTCACAAAACAACTTAAAATATTACCTTTCTATGCTGGTATACAAGAGAAGAGTGCAGGCTTTTGGAAATGGGTAGTTTTAAGCCATAAACCACACTGACAACCCACAACAGGGCCTCATGCAGACTATCACACCAAATGTTAGGTTATATTAGCTATTTTTTATTCCGCCTTTTGCGGACGACGTACAAGGTCATTAGAGCCAGTGTGGCCGTTAAATGCAAGCATCATCATCGACCACCCTCAAATATACAGAAATATGGCAGTGACTGGAGGAATGGGGCTTATGTGATTTGTGACCAGTGTATACGTATAGCTCTTGCTCAAATAGCTCACTCCGGTAGCCTGATAACGATCTATAATACTTGTTAGAAGCACAACGGGCATTTCATTGACAAAATGGCAAACAGCACAGATTCTGATCAGACTGTGTAAATGCGACAGTCTGACCTTGATCTACATTGGTGGAAAAACCCATAAGCCCCATTTCTCCAGTACCATCGACAATTTATGACAATAAACATACATTTGCTAGTTCATAGCCTATTTTACTTTTGCCCATACATTAGTGATACTTAATTGTGTTGCACTGTCAATATCTAAAAGTCAGATTTTTTAAATTAAATATATTAATTAAATTCACCTGCTGATATAAAATAGTTCTATCGCATAGTTGTTGTTTAAACATAAACATAATAAAAAGAATGTCTACACTCTATGCTGCAGTAATATTGGATACTTTATGATCTGCTATGAGGATTTGTATTGTAGATAGTTGTATACTCAACAAAACTAGAAACGTCCCTGTTTTATAGCCGGTGTAGCTCTTCTATGTATGTACCACATGTTCAAAGTACATGTATTTTAAACCGTGGCGATGTTCAGAATACGATCGTGTAGAGTTTAGCCGATACACACGGTTTACATAGCGGCCAGTGACCGGAACGTTGATTTCCACTTTTTGCACGTGCACGCTATACTTGTCATCGATAAGGTGATTCAGTTCATGTCGTACCATTCATGCGATAGGGGCTATTCGGAAAATTAAAAAAAACTTTTTTAATTTTTCACTGTTTTCGATATGCCACGGCTTTCCGAAAACGAGCGAAATCAGGCAATTGGGATGCTTGCGGGTGGGATGGCCACCAGGGCGGTCGCGCCTCGGTTTGGTTGCTGTCGGAAGACGATTGATCGTCTTGCAGCCCGGTACCAGCAGACTGGGGCTGTTCACGACCGGCAGCGACCTGGTAGGCCTCGTGTAACGACGGCTAGAGCCGATCGTTACATTACGTTGACGCACTTACGTCAACGTCGATTGGCAGCCACAGTCACTGCTAGGCGATACGGTGTCTTCAGGGCAGACCATTCGCAGCCGGTTACGTCGTAACGCCCAACCAATCGGGCACGCCGCCCGTACACTGGTCAGATAATGACCCAACGTCACCGTGCTGCCAGACTGTTATGGGCGCGACGTCATCTGAACTGGAGAAGGGCTGACTGGAACCGAGTTTTGTTCACCGATGAATCTCGGTTCACAGTTAGTCATGCTGACGGAAGATTACGGGTATACAGGCGTAAAAATGAAAGATTCACCGATTGTTGCATTGTTGAGAAGAACAGGTTTGGGGGAGGGAGCGTAATGGTCTGGGGTGGGATCATGGGAAACCGGAAGACAGATTTGGTTGTTGTACAGGGCAACATCAATGCACAACGTTATGTTGCAGATGTGCTAAATGCACATGCCTTACCATTTATCCGTCAGCATGGTCCTGGTGTGACATTGATGCACGACAATGCCCGCCCTCACGTAGCCAGGGTCACCACTCAATACTTACAGCAAAAACAACGTCGACGTCATGCCATGGCCCGCGGCGGTCTCCCGGATCTCAATCCCATTGAGCACATATGGGATGAGCTGGGCCGCAAAGCAAGAGCTAACCATCAGATTGACAATGTTCGCGATCTTACACGGGCGTTACAACGGGAATGGAGGAATTTGCCCAACGCATTGGTATTGCGTTACGTCACGTCGATGCGGCGTAGGATCTTACATGCATTCATGCAAATGGTGGCCACACTCGGTACTAACGAGATTTACTGAATTTGCCACATTACTTATTGAAATTCCATCTCTAAACATTAAGTAACACATTTCTGAGGTTTTTGTGATTTTTGATTTTGACCCCTACCGCCCTCCTTGGCCGGTTATCTCTCGAATATTTAACAAGATATCCAAATGCAATTTATTGGCTTTGATACAGAAATGAATGAACTTGTTTTTCCATTTTGATTTTTAAAAGTAACCCTTTTGGTTTTTGATGAATCTTTCCTTAAACATGGAGGGACGTTTCTAGTTTTGCTCAGTATAGTACCTGTATACTAGTACACAAACATGCCCATCAGGGAAAGTGGTATGATTTCATGCCATATATGTAGATTAGATCATGTTAAACGCAAGCGGTCAAACTGTGACTGCATTAAAAAGAACACATAGAAAGAAATAATGGCCAAACACTTTTTGGTTTGATAGATGGAATGGAAATATAGAGTTTTGCCAAATGACAAGTTATTACCTGAAGGGGAGATAGAAAAAACAAACTAAATTAGTGTGATCTAGTTTTGTACGCTTGAAACTTTAATGGCTGCTGGGACGAACACACGTTCTCCCCCAGCAACGTACCTACATATATGGGCCAGAATTCAGTATTTGGCCTAATAGGGGGACATTTAAGAGATTATTTTGGATTTTGTGCTTTGTTTGAAAAACTACAACGTGGCATAGTCCAAGCCACTAGGGTTTGGACAATTGCAGTTGTTTGCAAATTATACTAGCCTTTGCCTACGAAGAGATAGAAATGTGCTGAATCTCGTGTATGTAATATTGACAAAGAGGTAATATGTATTTGGTGATCCTATGTTGCTTTCAAATGGGATCTTAGTTTCTTTGTTGTGTAAAGACGTGTTTTACTGTGCACTAACAATCACCTTTACCAGAAAATGCATTGATTATTGGTTGATGAAAAAATGGCTACAATATATTTTTCTTGTCAAATGTTACATACACATATTCCATGCTCATTTTAAACTGTTAGAAATGAGATTATACTATTTGTTTATGGCTTGTAACAAACCTATTTGGACCTTATGTGTTAGTTTAAACATAGTTTATTGCATATAAATACAATAGGCTCGGGCTACAAGTTCTCTCAACATTAGTTACAGCCCTCACCTAAGTGTTACAAAGTACAATAATTCAACAGCAATGGCGATACATGAATACATGTATACAGGCATATAAACACGGATACAAACCAATTATCAAGCGATAAATATATGTTTACATAATGTATGGAATAAAAAGAAAACGGACAGAAAGGTAGAGAAGAGGTGGATAGTGAGATATGAGATTTGGAGAAAGATAACAGTTGTTTTTGTCGCCAAGTACATATACTACATGAGCAAATCCATCAATGTATTAGTGCTAGTTGCAATAAATTTCAGTGATCATTAATAACCGGTGGTTGTGGATGATATTGGCAAAATCGAATGGAATACATCCGATATGGATTACGTTACATACATCTATCAACGAAGTTACTCAAATCGTTTTGTAGTTTTAATATAATTTTGTACAGAATTGAAGATAATACTATTGTTTTCATTGTTTTGTTCAGGTATGCCGTTCAAAAGCATGTGCGCGTTCAGGTTATGAAAATCGTTGCAGTGACTGGCGTAGAATGAGACGCTGTGCATGTATTTGTTGCATTCAAAGAAGTAATGTTCAGCGTCTTCTACAATTTCGGTACACTCGCAGTAGGGAGTTTCTCTGATATGGTTATTGCAAAGAACGGAATTGAGACTGCTACATTTATTACGAAGTCTTGCATGCATAACTGACGAAAACCTGTCTCCCACTAAGTAATATGGTGGTATTTCATATTGAGTGTATAATTGTTTGGCGCATGCTGAAATTTTAAAGTGTCTAAGACTATCTACATTTCTCATTGAAGGATCAGTTTCATTCCAGAGTTGTACCACAGATGGTATAAATGATTGTTTGTATACTTCCAGTCGAGTATTCGGGACATTTATATCAAATTGGTTTCTAAGGTTGTAACGAGATACGTTATTAACAGTGGGAGGAATCAGGTTGGAGATATAACTAGGTACTTGATTGTTGGTTGCTTTGTACATGATCGAAAGCTTTTGAATACTACGTCGAACAGATAAAAGTTGCCATCCAACTTCTTTCCTTAAATTATCAAGTGACACTGACCGTGTTAAACCGGTTACTATTCTCGCAGCTTCATTCTGAATTTTTTCCAATGAATCTTTTTCATATTCTGTACATCCATCCCAGACCGACGAAGCATATTCGAGTATAGGTCTCATATAAGATATATATATTTGGTTTAAAGACTGTCTGCTTATCTTAAATTTCAGGTTTCGCATTATTCCCAACACTCTCGCAGTCGAATTAATTATATTTTGTATATGTGTATGCCATTTCCCGTTATTGCTCAGCGTTACACCGAGATGTTTATGGTCGTCGACAAAGGTTATAGGCGTGTTTTGAAAGATTAGGTTTACAGGTCGATCGAGTAGTCTTAGGGTTAAAAGCATCGCTTCAGTCTTGTTAGGATTGAAACTGACCAACCATTGTTTAGCCCAGTCAGCAATAGTTAGTAGGTCATAATTTATTATGCCTTCTAGGTCATCAGTATTTGTTGTGGAAAATGATAGAGAACTGTCATCAGCAAATAATCGAACAATACTTAATAGATGGTCAGTTATATCGTTGACATATATTAGAAATAGTAAAGGACCGAGCACCGAGCCTTGCGGTACGCCAGCAGTTATTAACTTGGTATTGAGGTTGTAGACCGTATTGATACAGACTGTTTCCTATCCGACAAGTAGTTTTCGATCCAGTGTAAGATACAACCATTTAATCCATTTTGCCGTAACTTAAATAGTAATCCCCTATGCCATACTCTATCGAAAGCCTTAGAAATATCACAAAATACTATACATGTAGATTGCCTTTCATCAAATGCCTGACATATTTGATGGTGAATGTCTATAGGTTGGTATACCGTAGAATGTCCTGGTATAAAACCAGATTGTCTATTGTAAATCAAATTCTGTGAGTGCAAGTGATTATATATATGTTTAAACATTATTCTCTCCATCACCTTACCTAGACAGCTTAATAACGATATAGGTCGATAATTTGAAGGCGTCTGCGGACACCCTTTTTTAAATAAGGGAATTACATTTGCCAATTTCCACGCCATCGGAAACTGACATTCATTGACAGATCTGTTGAAGAGGATCGCTAGAGGTTTTGAGACAGATGTAATAGTTCCTTTTAGCATTCTATGACTAACTAAATCGTGTCCACAAGCTTTATTAGTTTGTAAAATCTTTATAGTATCTCTGACCTCAGATTTGTTTATATTAATCATATCAAGAACTTGGTTAGTTTTTAATTCAAGCGGCGGTAAAGCAGAGTTGCTATCGTCAACCGTTGATATTGAAACGAAGAAGTTGTTTAGACAATTAGCTTTTTCAACATCAGAAAAACAGACAATTTCACTATTACCGTCAGTCGTTTTTAATGGTGGAATAGTTCCACTTGATTTACTATCTTTCACAAAATGTCGAACTAGCTTCCAGAAGTATCTTTTGTTATTTGTTGTAGAGGCATTATTTTAAATCATGCCTTACCTTGATAAGTATATTGTGACATTTGATCGAAGTCGCGTATGTAACATTGACAAATATGCCAAGCAATACTTTTTTGTTTAGAGACTGGATGCTTATTACTATGTGGCAACTGGAATTTCTTCTTGTAAGACAATAAACTGTATAAAGATAAGATGATTGTTAACAGTTTAGACAGAAAATGTTTTGATCAATGTGTAATAAATAAATAGATTGCAATATGTTATTCTTGTAAATATTACATGCACATTTTTCAGGTTTATTTATTTATGTTAGTAATAAGTTTACATGAGCAGATTAGAGTTTGCAACCATCCCATTATCACCAAATCTTGTTTAAATCCACAATTTGATAATTTAAAATACCCTGAATACTCCATTGCAACATCTTTAAGGTACTGTAACATGTTTTCGTCAATGTTACATACATATCATATACCTTCCTTTATTTATACAGCAAATAGCACTACATGAGCTATTTACAACTTATAATAAACCTACAGGGACAGGATTTATTTTATAAACTTTTTATAAATTAATTGTTATCATGAACGGACTATTTCAACATTTGAGGCAATTGATGTATGCAACAATTTTGTCAATTTTGTCAATGTTACATACACATTATTGAAATTCCTTTACATATTTTGTAAATAAGATTATAAAAGATGTTTGGTTTGTAACAAATCTATTAGGAGCAGATTTATGTTAAATGCATTGATTTTGCTTATATATTGCCATGACCAGTCCGTTAAAACACTTTGATCTGATTTACAGCAGTATGTAACATTTTGACATGAAAAACATGAACAACTATACTTCCTATCATTTTTTTTCTAACTGGCCATATCCTCTATGTTTTGGTGCCAAAAGTGAGAATATGCTGATTTCTAACAAATGTAGTAAAATAAACCTGGCTGTTGATTGTTGTTTTCTATGTTTACATGAAGCAACTTCTGCGTATGTAACAGTTTGTTGACAAGAAATATTATAAATATTAAATACACTTTTACCATTTTTGTTTCTTTTAAGATAAAACAAAAATCTTACTTGCATCTTAAGACTCACCGCCAGATGGTTCAATATGTCAGTAAAGAAACTAATCAGGTTCCATATTGTAAGCTACTGGACTGGTTTATACTTATGTAACAGGGTTTTGACAAGAAAATGTTACATACACACACTAATTTTGGTTATATATTCAATGGTTATACTTCCGATGGACAAATAATTTTTATACTGAAATATAGTTAGATGCTCACAGAAACGTACGATCTCTTTCGACGCAATGAAAAGGGCAAGATCAATATGAAATACTTGCACATACTAGGACATGTTAAAAATGTCCCCCTTTTTCATCTAAAAAGTGTGAGATACATACATACATATTGAAGAACTGTACAGCTTGTTCAATCAACTTCAATAACCTATTTTTTGGTACTGGTAGATAGTCCATATGTGTATTCATATAACTGAAGTCGTAAAAGTGTTCCATCTCAACATTTCTCTTTGTATATAGTGTTTAAATGGAATTGACAAGAAAAATATGCATTCTCCAGAATAGCGAATTATATACCTTGCCTCCTTTGGCCCACTTCTTAGACGACTACATCTACAGCACTGACAACTTTAACAATGCCTGTGTTCTTGTGATCAAAGGCAATTGGGGCCCAGTCATAAATCACATGAAAACATACACAGCACAGGGAGTCTGTGGGGGCCATAAATCACACACAGTCAGAAACAAATACCTGTATACACTTCTCAGCTAGAACAATGGGAAAATAGACAACTTACAGAAATTTCTTGTCTCATAAAGTACCGAAGTTTTCACATACGGTACCTATGTATTGGAATCGTCTCGGACAGTTAGCCACGCCCTAGACCCCCCTCGATGGGCTAGTCCGTAGTGATATCGTGGAGTAACCATAACAACAAAATGCATTGTGTTACTCAACGTTTAACTGTCATACGCAACCACTAATTGAAAATAATATTATGAAAAACTACTTGCACTGAACAATATCAACAACGGATGTTCTACGTACAAAAATACATCGGATTATTTTGTTGCGCGTGATTTGCCCCCATTTGTGTCACAAATCGTGCGGTCATTGCTATATTTAGTAACAGGCTATATTTTTCGGCGGATATGACTAAAGTGCGCATTGGATATTTTTTGGCGCATTCGGCGCATTGGAGATTTCGGATCGCATTGGAGTTTTATATGTTATATATCCTTTTAATAAAAACATTAAAATCTTTTTTCTTCTTATATATATAATATAGTGTTGCATATCTCGAATATATATTTAAGTGAAGGTGAATGCGCATGTGTAAAGTTGATTGTGTATCAATTTTAGAAAAATACCTACCGAAAATATAGTATGGCCTCGGCGCATTGGAGATTTCGGGGCGCATTGGAGTTTTATATGTTATATATCTTCTTAATAAAAACATTAAATTCATTGTTTTCTTCTTATATATAATATATTGTTACATATCTATGATATATATTTAAGTGAATGTGCATGTGTAAAGTTGATTTTTTATAAAATTTTGAAAAATACCTGCCGAAAATATAATATGGCCTCGGCGCATTGGAGATTTCGGGGCGCATTGGAGTTTTATATGTTGTATATCTTCTTAATAAAAACATTAAATTCATTTTTTTTCTTATATATAATATATTGTTACATATCTATAATATATATTTAAGAGTTAAGGTGAATGCGCGTGTGTAAAGTTGATTTTGTATCAATGTTAGAAAAATACCTAACGAAAATATAATATGGCCTCGGCGCATTGGAGATTTCGAGGCGCATTGGAGTTTTACATGTTATATATCTTCTTAATAAAAACATTAAATTCAGTTTTTTCTTCTTATATATAATATACTGTTACATATCTATAATATATATATAAGTCAAGGTGAATGCGCATGTGTAAAGTTGATTTTGTATCAATGTTAGAAAAATACCTAACGAAAATATAATATGGCTTCGGCGCATTGGAGATTTCATGGCGCATTGGAGATTCGTTTTTTCTTGTTGTATGTAATATACTGTGGATGTGATAAACCCCAAATACCTTCAATCAATCAAATCCTGTGTGGGTTTTAGTGCAATGTTAAGTGGGACCTATCTAAACCAGACATCAATACATCACGTTTTTAATTTTGTTATGTTTCACTGTCATTTGTCTCCGATGATAATATATCTGTTCACAAGTGTAACCCATGGTTGTCTGGTGTAGGCAGGTTCCTTTGTACTTGTTCCGGGACTACATATTACGTGAACGGTGTCGCATTAAAAACGGCAGTTGTGCAGACTCAGACTTCATATTCTTCACGAGACTTTAATCTTCCAGCATAAATATCAAACATAATCCGATTATCGATGTTGCTATTATCAAAAGAGGTAAAACATCCATTTCGGCACGTCCTCTGGACATTGCAATTATCGCATCAATTCGCCGGACATACTCCATTGCTTTACATATAACATATGAAACTCCAATTCGCCCAGAAATCTCCAATGCGCCGCGGCTATATTATATTTCGGAAGGCGTATATTTCTAATATTGATGCAACTCCACTTTACACAGTCATGGGCATTTACATTGACTTACATATATATTATAGATATGTAACAGTATATTATATTCAACAAGTAAACATTATTGTTATGTTTGTAATTAGTAGATATGTAACATATAAAACTCCAATGCGCCCCGAAATCTCCAATGCGCCGCAACCATATCATATTCCGTAGGTATTTTTTTATATTGATACAAAAACAACTTTTGACATGCGCATTCACATTTACTTAAATATATATTATAGATATGTAACAGTATATTATATCCAACAAGAACAAAATTAATTTTATGTTTTTTATTAAAGGTACATGCCCACGCAGCAGGTTACACTGTACTACTATTTTTCATTTTCTGTCATGCCTTATATGAGCCATTTGTCTACCCACTAACGTGTTAAATCGCATTTTTTTATATGCCGCGACCAGAAAGGGTATTTTCCGACCTCGTGCTATTTTTACCAATACTCGTCACGTGACACGGTCAACCATATGACATCTTTGACATGCGCAGTGAAGTATCGGAAGTTGAGAAGAAAAATCTCTGTTCGAGTCCAAATCTAAATCTCCACGTAACTCTTTCCATTTGTTGATAAGGTCGCCAATATTAACCCCTATCTCTCTGTACTGCCTGTCCCTCAGACATTTCGCCTTTTTAGGTTGGCCGACGCCGTTTCATACAATTTCCGTCCTGGACGTTTCGACATGTTGATATTCTTGTTTACATATTGGGAAACCTACTGGCGCGCGTAGTATACTGCGCATGCCACCGCAAGCCGTGATGTGAAAGTCGTCGTCCCCGCACATTATCAAAATAGACTGTTACCGCCGCGCGTCGCTAACAGTAAATTGATAATTAATAAATGATTATATTTGTATAGCGGGCACTCGTAATTTTTAGAACTGGTGGAATAGTGACATAATTATACACTTATTTAATTCCTATAAAGAACATTTTGTGCCTACTGCGCGGGTATGTACCTTTAAGATGGTATATAACATATACATCTCCAATGCGCCCCGAAATCTCCAATGCGCCGCGACCATATCATATTCCGTAGGTATTTTTTTATGTTGATACAAAAACAACTTTTGACATGAGCATTCACCTTGACTTAAATATATAGTATAGATATGTAACAGTATATTATATACAACAAGAAAAAAATGAATTTTATGTTTTTATTAAGATGATATATAACATATACATCTCCAATGCGCCTCGAAATCTCCAATGCATCGATGCCATATTATATTTTCGGTAGGTATTTTTATAAAATTAGATACACAATCAACTTTACACATGCGCATTCACCTTGACTTAAATGTATATTATATATATTTAACAGTATATTATATACAAGAAGAAAAAACTGTTTTTTTTTTGCTTTTATTAAGAAGATATATAACATATAAATCTCCAATGCGCCCCGAAATCTCCAATGCGCCGAGGCCAGATTATATTTTCGGTAGGCATTTTTTTCTAATATTGATACAAAATCAACTTTACACATGCGCATTCGCCTTGACTTAAATATATATTATAGATATGTAACAGTATATTATATACACGAAGAAAACAAAAATTATGCTATTATTTAAAATATATATGAGATATAAAACTCCAATGCGCCGTGAAATCTCCAATGCGCCAAAAATCTCCAATGCGCACTTTAGTCATACCGGTTTTCGGCAGAGTTAACTCCCCTCCGAATACTCTCCACCGGATAAACAACACGCGACGCGTTCAACACACAAACGATATCAAGGGGTTTAATGATCGCGATTGTGTCGCAATAAAACTCGCACGTGTGGGTCTAACTGATGTTAATGCTCATTCTATCAATGGATTTACAGCGGATTTTAGTGACATTCCCGAATTCGGCCTGATTGACATTTGTCTATGGTGGCCAATACACGCCAACATGAGTGTCAATTCAACGTTCAGGGAAGGGGGTCAATAAGTCAGTATTTAAAGTGGTAAATTACAGTCAGGGAACAAATTAATGACAGTATAACACATCCAGCGTATACTATTAATACCCATATTAATGCAAGTACTGAACATACGACAAAAAACATTCTAACAAGTTTGGGCTTCCATACATTGAACATTTTGTCAGCGGTTTCCCCAATGACGTCATTTGTACGTTTTAATATACTCGATCCGGGGCCAACTATTTCATTCACAAAACAGAAGTAAACATGGCGATGTACCGACAAGGCATTTTCAGGATTCTTATAACTATTGCTCTTCAATCAGTTTTCAATATATCTATAATGATCATAGATATCTGGAATCTGTATTTATACTTGAATTGATGATGTCTTGTATATGTGTTATATGTGCCTGATTGACATTTGTCTATGGTGGCCAATACACGCCAACATGAGTGTCAATTCTACGTTCAGGGAACGGCGTCAATAAGTCGGTAAGTGATAAATTACAGTCAGGGAACAAATTAATGACAGTATAACACATCCAGCGTAGAGTAATACCCATATTAATGCAAGTAATGAAAATGCGACAAAATAAATTCTCTAATAAGTTTGGGGTTCCATACAGTGAAAATGTTGTCAGCGGTTTCCCCAATGACGTCATTTGTACGTTTTAATATACTCGATCCGGGGCCAACTATTTCATTCACAAAACAGAAGTAAACATGGCGATGTCAAAGTAATGCAGAAACTTTAACAACAATCCTGCTACAACATTGTTTTGTACTGATTTTCAGGCGCGACACCGCTTCCGTGGCGGAATTCTTGTAGTACCCTATGTTCAGTACTTTCAGTACTGTGATTGGTAAATGTGGCTGTAGCTGGAGACATCGGGATTATCAGTTTTACGGCCAATGTAGATCCAAATCAGCCTGTGCATCTGTAGTCTGATCAACACTGTTCGCCATTCCATCAATGAAACACCCATCATGTTTCTAACACGCAATATATATCATTATCAGGCTAGAGAATGTGCTATTTTATCAATATATACGCTCTGTGTCGGGAATTCCACTCATTTTGGACATCGGAAACTGAACCAATTAACCATGATAAACACAAACCTGGAATGTCTAGCCATTGTCACTGATTTATGCCTACACGTTGACTCGTCACACACATTGAGCACGTCCCCTTCCCCCCCCCCCCATTTTTTCCCCCCCCCCATTTTTTTCGCATGTTTCTTAACTACATTATTGAGGTAATACACCTCGCATTGCATCCATATAAGCTGTGGTTTGTGCTTCGAAGAGTCCCCAAGTTCTTTCCGTGGGATGGGAGCTTGTCCCGGGGCGGGTTGTCCTGCGCTGCGCCCCCGTGTCGGTCTGTCTAATCTACACTTACATACTGTCAAACAACATAGACCCGATGCGGGGACGCCGTGCAGGCTCACGAATGAATAGTGCCTATAGAAATCACTCTTGATAACAATTCTAACTATGCTCCTTACACACGTTAACAATGACTCATCGCTAAAATTGTATAGCACAGTAATATCGCTCAAACTTACGTCCAAGCTATGTCGGATAGCCGCCTTGTCAACAAGGAGGTTCACGCCTAATGATATTTCACTGACTCAAAATAAAGGATTCACATCCAAACTATTCAAGGCACTAATTGCCCTAACTGGCATACTCATACTTATCACGATAACACTAATAGGAATCATGAGACAACTCACACATCTATTTACAAATCTTATTATCAGGTGACATACATCCCAACCCTGGTCCTAGCTCGCATTCCGAACTATCCGATGAATCATCCAACATCTCGACGTCATCATATATAAATCTAATGAACGGGGGCCTTAGCATTATGCACTTGAACATACAAAGCATAACCAGCAAACTTGATATACTGGAAATCGAATCGCAACCTTACGACGTCCTCATTTTCACTGAAACATGGCTATCACAAACTACACCTAACGAAGATATATTAATTCCTAACTTTAATCCTCCATTTCGATGTGATAGACAAAACAGAATCGGCGGCGGAGTAGCAATATATGTTCACGACTCACTCTTTGCAAAACAACGTAACGACCTTTCTATCAATGGCCTCGAATCACTTTGGATCGAGTTACATATTGACCACCGTAAATTACTACTAGGCGGCATATACAGACCACCCAACTCTAATAATACCGAATGGAATCTTCTAGAAGAGAGCATTGACCGTGCGTTTAGCCAGCCGGCTGACAACATACTAGCCGCAGGCGACTTTAATATTGATATTCTAAACGGCACTCCAAATAAAATCAATATACTTATAACATTTTATTGCGCAGAGCAACTAATCACAACGACAACTCACTTTACTGAACACTCCAGCTCACTAATTGACCTGACGTTCGTTAAACACACCCAACATGTCCTAACATCATTCGTTGCGGATCCGTTTTATTCCGGATTTAATACGTTTCCACTGCCCAATTGTAACCGTCCTAAAAATTTGATAAGCCTAAAATAACTGCTTATAAGAGGACACATTTGGCTATACGACAAAGCGACTTTAATAAATATAGAGAATTTCTAGCAAACACAAACTGGGAATTCATTCATCAGTCAAATAACTTAGACAATGTGGCTAGCAAAATAACGGAAATCATCACGAACGCCGCTAAAAATTCTATCCCAAACAAAATGGTGACCATAAGACCTAACGACATACCATGGTTCAACTGCACTATACGTAGACTTATAAGGAAAAGAAATAGAATTCATAAAAAGGCAAAAACTTCTAACAATGAATACACGTGGGCATGCATCCGTAAAATACGAAATGAGGTACCACCCTGCGTAAGTGCAAGGCCGAATATAAAACCAAATTGGTAGATAAAATTAATGATAATAACTTCAATGCAAAAAACTGGTTTAAACTGGCTAAGCAACTAACAAACAAGTGCAGCTCATCTTCACAAATCCCCTCGCTTTTTGAAAATGGATCTGAAGCTACGACTGATACTCAAAAAACCGAAATGCTTAATTCTTATTTTTGTAAGCAATCATTACTAGATGACAGCAACACAGAATTACCTACACTTGACCAAACACCACCATACTCCATTTCGACTATATTTCTCACTCCCCAAGATGTACGTGGTGCCATATCCAACATCGACACCCTTCTAAAGCATGTGGTCCCGACCTAATTAGCCCGCGCCTTCTTCGTGAAGGCTCCGAAGTCTTATCGCAGCCTCTAGCCACATACTTCAACAAGCTCATTGCATCTTCATATTTCCCTTGTACATGGAAACTAGCAAACGTAGTTCCGATATTTAAAAAGGCTGACCCATCGAATCCGCAGAACTACCAACCCATATCCCTACTAAGCTGTATTGGTAAACTTATGGAGCGATGCATTCACAAGCATTTATACAATTATATAACTGTCAATAACATTCTCACGCCTCTTCAATCAGGATTCATTAAAGGAGACTCGACGATCAACCAGCTAACATATATATACAACGATATCATCAAAGCAATGGATGACGGTAAAGAAGTCCGAGCCGTTTTCTGCGATATCTCAAAAGCATTTGATAGAGTCTGGCACCGCGGCCTTATAATGAAACTCTCCTCAATAGGAATGACCGGGAACCTTCTTTCCTGGTTTAAATCGTACCTAGCAGATAGAAAACAGCGAGTAGTACACTTAAACGCATCTTCCAAATGGTCTAATGTAACCGCCGGAGTTCCCAAAGGATCCATTTTGGGCCCTTTACTCTTTCTTATCTACATTAACGATATAGTTCAAACTATCAACTCTAAAATTCGACTATTTGCAGACGATACAAGCTTATACATCATTGTAGACGACCCATCAGAATCCGCAACACAACTAAATGCCGATCACAGTGCACCAATGGTCACAAAGCTGGTTAGTAACATGTAATCCATCAAAAACCGTGTCCATGATATTTTCGAAAAAACAAAATAAGCACCATCATCCTGATCTTTATATGAACAATACTGTAATAAACACTGTAACCGAGCACAAACACTTATGTTTAACGCTATCTGACGTTGGTAAATGGACAGCACACATTTCAAGTTCTTTCGAGAAAGCTTGGCAGAGGATAGGAATTCTAAGATCGCTCAAATTCACATTAACTAGAACAAGCATTGAACGCCTTTATATCACATCCACCCACTACTCGAATATGGAAATATTGTTTGGGACAACTGTACAAACTATCTTAAAAATGACCTCGATGCTATACAAACCGAGGCAGCACGCATTGTAACAGGTGCAACAAAACTTTGCAGCATTGACAACCTTTATAGAGACCTTAAATGGGAAACTCTCTCAACGCCGAAAAAAACACAAGCTCGTACAACTCTACAAAATGAAGAATGGCCTAACACCAATATATTTAACAACACTTATACCTACCGAAACACAACAGCGTTACGCCCTTAGAAATGTAAACAATATACCGTCAATATATGGTCGCACCCAGCAATATACCAATTCCTTCCTCCCATCCACTATCAGAGACTGGAACAGTCTACCAGAATCTACCAGATACGCCCCAACAATATCCAGCTTCAAATACAGACTTAACAAAGCTACATCTAAATCATCCCCTCTGTTTAACGTGGATAACCGAAAAGACCAAATCCTGCACGCTCGATTACGAATATCTTGTAGTTCCCTAAATTATGATCTCTACAGAAAATCAATAATAGACTGACCTCTCTGTACATGTGGCGCCCCAGAGACTGTCAGTCACTTTCTCACATCATGCAGACAATATCAACACCAACGACAATTGTACCTCACTGATATTCCATGTATTCCGTCAACTGAAAATCTTTTGAACGGAAACGAACACTTGGCTTTCGATCAAAATAAAAAAATGTTTATAAGTGTCCAAAACTACATAACCGCAACAAATATATTTTAGCATCAAAATATCATTCCAACATAGACAACCAAAAGATACCATACATATCATCCTAGCAATAGACGACAACTTCCGGGCACTATCCCATTTACGCCGCTCGGGGGCGTCTCCCCGTCCACGGAACGTGAGAGGGAAATCGTGAGGGTTGGGAAAGGCATGGGCGATTCCCCATGTAATCCCCCACTCCCGTGTCCCTGTCTCATTTGCTTGGTGACCATCTCTGAAGCACAGCCACACGCATTCTCATGTCATAAATCTAAGGTTTTATAAACACTGTCAATCTCATTATGTAAGTACATCATTGTAGGACAAAGTTATTCCATTTCAACATGTATATTCGCCTGTATGTGCACTTAACTATCTTGTACCACATTCGTGTCTTACATCCACCTTGTGGGAGACGAATTCATATAAGCTTCACGCTTGTTTTCATATCCCTGTCATTGTATTAACTTGTATTGTACCATATACTGTCGAATAAATATTGTTTAAACTAATATATACACTGGTGATAAATCCTATAAACCACATTTCTCCAGTCACATCCACAAATGTTAAATTTATCAGGTATTACACATATGTAATAGGATACGGAAAATGCAACGGAAAAAATGTGCACCGACCGGGGTTCGAACCCGGGACCTTCCCAATACCAGCGGGACGTGCTAACCAACAGCGCTATCGGAGCACGATGCTGACGATCGGTATTTTTATATCCACACTCATGATTACAAATGGTACCATTTCCGTTACACTCCTTCCCCGTTACCTTTGAGTTTCGTCAATTACGAAGAAACTCACCCCAAGTTCACCCCTCTAGAGAGCCCACCGACACCCATGAGGGTTGGACGAGCCCCCAAATGTAATAGGATACGGAAAATGCAACGGAAAAAATGTGCACCGACCGGGGATCGAACCCGGGACCTTCTCAACACCAGCGGGACTCGCTAACTAACTGCGCTACCGGAGCACGATGCTGCCGATCGGTATTTTTTATATCCCGGACGAGCCCCCAAATGTAATAGGATACGGAAAATGCAATGGAAAAAAATGTGCACCGACCGGGGTTCGAACCCGGGACGACCTTCTCAATACCAGCGGGACGCGCTAACCAACTGCGCTACTGGAGCACGATGCTGCCGATCGGTATTTTTATATCCACACTCATGATTACACATGGTACCATTTCCGTTACACTCCTCCCTCGTTACCTTTGAGTTTCGTCAATTACGAAGAAACTCACCCCAAGTTCACCCCCTCTAGAGAGCCCACCGACACCCATGAGGGTTGGACGAGCCCCCAAATGTAATAGGATACGGAAAATGCAACGGAAAAAATGTGCACCGACGTGGGATCGAACCCGGGACCTTCCCAACACCAGCGGGACTCGCTAACTAACTGTGCTACCGGAGCACCATGCTGCCGATCGGTATTTTTATATCCCGGACGAGCCCTCAAATGTAATAGGATACGGAAAATGCAACGGAAAAAAATGTGCACCGACCGGGGTTCGAACCCGGGACGACCTTCTCAATACCAGCGGGACGCGCTAACCAACTGCGCTACCGGAGCACGATGCTGCCGATCGGTATTTTTATATCCACACTCATGATTACACATGGTACCATTTCAGTTACACATATATAAATTTAGAAACAAAATGGGGATAACTTACAGAAATTGATGTTTTTGGCACATTTGGCAGTGAGCGACTGCATAAATGGAGCTTAATGGTTTTGCAGCCAGTGTAGATCCAGATCAGCCTGTGCATCCTCACAGTCTGATCAGGTTCTGCACTGTTCGTCATTTCATGAATGAAACACCTATCATGCTTCACGCTCACACATGTAACAATACCAGTTTTCTCAGGGATGCTGTGGGGCCATAAATCACAGTCAGGAAAATACACACTTCTTAATTAGAACAGAAGGGTCTGCCACAGAATGATTTGACTTTAGAATGAACATTTAATCTGTATGATGAACTTGTAAACACATTATAGTCCATCATATAGACTTTGTCACTATCATAATGCGAGTCTCATACACACTGTAGTCTGATGAAAGTATTCACTGTTGGCATATTGTAGTTGAAATAATGGTAGGATCATTGTAGTTCCTGATCATAACTGATATCTACCCAAGATGGTCGGACTATCGGCAATATGTAGACCATTGTAGTCCGGATCATAATGGATATCTACCCAAGATGGTCACTATTCGGCAATATGTAGACCATTGTAGTCCCGGATCATATGGATGGATCTTACCAGGTATGGTTCAAACTACTATTGGCAATATGTAGACCATTGTAGTTCCTGATCATAATTGTACTACCCAGGATGGTCGGACTATTTGCAATATGTAGACCAATATATAGAACTTCCAACTTGTATACATACAGAAATAAAATTTGAAAATCAGTTACAACAATACTTATCAAGAACAATGTGATAAGGTATACATGTGAAAATTATTGTTCACTATAATATTGTACAAAATAAATACCCGTGCTGACTGAAGATAGCACAATTTTGTACATGTTTACATGTTTCAAAATTAAGTATGCAAGTTTAAAGTTAGCTTAGAATACTCAGCTATACGGATGACTTTTACTATTTCATCTGTCTTTTATATTATCTGTATCCTTATAGCTGAAACCCTACCATTATAAAATATGGTCAGAATAACAGCCCGTTCTGTTCTCGCGTTTTGAAATAAAATGATAATCCAGGTCAAAGTAGGTATATTTATATGTTTATTATTGGTCTGTGCAAGGTTTTTAACAGAACTGCAAAGTATTAAACCGCTCACTCGTCACTAAATGTCAGGACAGAATGGCAGTTGTCGTGACCATTATTGTATAATGGTCGGGTCTAAACTAATAAGGATACAGATAATATAAAAGACAGATGATATAGTAAAAGTCATCCATAGCTGAGATTATCTAAGCTAGTTTAAGGTCAAAGAGCCAGGTCACTATAAACACACAATATCTACATACAATGTACATTTGTATTATTATCTTGCTTTCTCCAAAATATTAATTCCTAAACACACATTTCATTATTCCGCGAATTATTTATTACACATTCTAAATTTCCCACTCAATACTCAGACAGGTTCACAATTAAAACTTGTTTTACTGCATTCCACAAAGTTATCATGTACTAAAGCACTGGCTGCATGTAGACTAATAGTTTTGAAATTATAATTTTAGAATTCCATTTCATGGGGACAAATATTAGAACAAGATAGTGCTTCATTTATTTTTTTAACCAGCATTGACCTTGATGACATAGCACACATCTTTAATCCGATAATTTAAGGATCAACATTCTTTCCTAACACAAGGAACACACTGCACCTGCACCTGTGCACAATATTCTCAGAAGACACGGAATAATTTGAATTATCAGCTTGTAGTTTACAAATTTTAAAAATGTAGCCTAATCCATTTTCTCATGAAGTGACCATACACCAAGACACCTAGAGTCATAAATCAGACATCGCCTAAGGTCCTATAGCCACAGCAACCTGCCAAAATATACAACATGACATGAAGTTTAGGACAAAATGCCAATTGTAACCCATGAAACCAATGCATAATAGCAGTTAAAATAGTCGGAATAGATAATACTTACACATCTCATTCAAAACTCTACTGCTATACTGTGTAACCAAAGACATATACTAGCATGTAGCCCATGTAACCAAAGCCATATAGCGGTTACAAATGGACATTATTGTGCGAAGGTGCGGATTTTGGGCCATATACGCTCTGTATACTGTATAACTTAGAGGTACTGTGTCTCAGAAGGGGTTGGAAAGTGGGTTAGGAAAAAAGCATTTAACTGAAGACTTCAAGAGTTGTATTGGTTTCGTGAATACAGTTTATATTTGCGCCTGTGAGTAATCTGAGAAAGTAAAATAACTCAGACTGTCTGTTTCACGTTTTCCTGACGACGAACTTTTGGCTATTACACACATTAAATCTAAAAAATATTAAAAAGTACTCTTTCATCAATAACAAAAAAGTCACCCTCCACATTTTGATTTCATTTGATGAAATTACTCCGAAACCTGTGTAAATATCTTGGAAATGATGTAACTAAGAAAACAAAGGTTTGATTTTAAAAATCGGTCCACAAATTCAAAAAAATATTATTTTTTAGCTCGCCTGCACGAAGTGTATAAGAGCTTATGGCATACCCCCGGCGTGGTCGGCGTCAATGTTGGGTAAATGTCTTATAACTTCTGTTTCCTTTCATGGAACGCCTTGATATTTCATACATGCATTCCGCAGATGACCCTCTATCATGAAGTAGCAAATCCACAACCCACCACCCAACCCTTGCTCCAAGGTCAATGTCACAAACGTAGCATGTTCATAAACTTAACGTTGGGGTAAATGTGGTGTAACTTCTGTTTCTTTACAGGGAACGCTTTGATATGTCATACATGCATTCATCTGATGATCCTCTATTGTGCTACAGCAAAATCCATGACCCCCGCCCCCCCCCACCCCCCACACACACCTTGTTATTCCATACATACATTCCTCAGATGACCCTCTATCATGCTGTAGCAAATTCATGACCCACCACCCAACCCTTACCCCAAGGTCAAGGTCACAAACTTAGCACATTCATAAACTTAACATGGGGTAAATTTCTTATAACATCTGTTTCCTTTCATGCAACGCCTTGATATTTCATACATGCATTCCTCAGATGACCCTCTATCATGCTGTAGCATATCCATGACCCACCACCCAACCCCTACCCCAAAATCAAGGTCACAAACTTAGCACATTCATAAACTTAACGTTGGGGTAAATTTCTTATAACATCTGTTTCCTTTCATGGAACGCCTTGATATTTCATACATGCATTCCTCAGATGACCCTCTATCATGCTGTAGCAAATCCATGACCCACCACCCAACCCTTACCCCAATGTCAAGGTCACAAACAAATTAGCACATTCATAAACTTAACGTTGTTAGGGGTAAACTTATAACATCTGTTTCCTTCATGGAACACCTTGATATTTCATATGCATTCCTCAGATGACCCTCTATCATGCTGTAGCAAGTCCATGACCCACCACCCAACCCTTACCCCAATGTCAAGGTCACAAACTTAGCACATTCATAAACTTAACGTTGGGGTAACTTTCTGATAACATCTGTTTCCTTTCATGGAACGCCTTGATATTTCACACATGCATTCCTCAGATGACCCTCTAGCATACTGTAGCACATCCACGACCCAACACCCAACCCTTACCCCAAGGTCAAGGTCACAAACTTAGCATGTTCAGAAACTTAACGTTGGTGTAAATGTTGTGTAACTTCTGTTTATTTACAGGGAATGCCTTCCTATTTTATACATGCATTCATCTGCTGACCCTCTATCATGCTGTAGCAAATCCACGACCCACCACCCAACCCTTACCCCAAGGTCAAGGTCAAAAAAGCATGTTCATAAACTTTACGTTGGGGTAAATGTTGTGTGGCTTCTGTTTATTTACAGGGAACGCCTTCATATTTCATACATGGATTCATCTGATGATACTCTATCGTGCTGTTGCAAATCCATGACCCACTGCCCGTCCCTTACCCCAAGGTCAAGGTCACAAACTTAGCACATTCATAAACTTAACGTTGGGGTAAATGTTGTGTAACTTCTGTTTATTTACAGGGAATACCTTCATATTTCATACATGCATTCATCTGATGAAACTCTATCGTACTATAGCAAATCCATGACCCACCTCCCACCCCTTTCCCCAAGGTCAAGGTCACAAACTTAGCACATTCATAAACTTAAATGTCTTATAACATCTGTTTACTGTCACGGAACGCCTTGATATTTCATACATGCATTCCTCAGATGACCCTCTATCAAGCTGTAGCAAATCCACGACTCACCACCCAACCCTTACCTCAAGGTCACAAACCTAGCACATTCATAAACTTACCGTTGGGGTAAATGTTGTGTAACTTCTGTTTATTTACAGGGAATACCTTCATATTTCATACATGCATTCATCTGATGAAACTCTATCGTACTAGCAAATCCATGACCCATCCCTTTCCCCAAGGTCAAGGTCACAAACTTAGCACATTCATAAACTTAAAAATAACGTTGGGGTACATGTCTTATAACATCTGTTTCCTTTCATGGAACACCTTGATATTTCATACATGCATTCATCTGATGATACTCTATTGTGCTATAGCAAATCCATGACCCACCCCTTACCCAAGGTCAAGATCACAAACTTAGCACATTCATAAACTTAACGTTGGGGTAAATGTCTTATAACATCTGTTTCCTTTCATGGAACGCCTTGATATTTCATACATGCATTCATCTGATGATACTCTATTGTGCTATTGCAAATCCATGACCCACCCCTTACCCCAAGGTCAAGGTCACAAACTTAGCACATTCATAAACTTAACGTTGGGGTAAATGTCTTATAACATCTGTTTCCTTTCATGGAACGCCTTGATAGTTCATACATGCATTCCTCAGATGACCCTCTATCATGCTGTAGCAAATCCACAACCCACCTCTCAACCCTTAACGTTGGAGTAAATGTATTTTTATAACTTGTTTCTTTACAGGGAACGCCTTGATATTTCATACATGCATTCATCTGATGAAACTCTATCGTACTATAGCAAATCCATGACCCACCTCCCACCCCTTTCCCCAGGGTCAAGGTCACAAACTTAGCACATTCATAAACTTAAAAATAACGTTGGGGTACATGTCTTATAACATCTGTTTCCTTTCATGGAACGCCTTCAAATTTCATACATGCATTCATCTGATGATACTCTATTGTGCTATAGCAAATCCATGACCCACCCCTTACCCCAAGGTCAAGGTCACAAACTTAGCACATTCATAAACTTAACGTTGGGGTAAATGTCTTATAACATATGTTTCCTTTCATGGAACGCCTTGATATTTCATACATGCATGCCGCAGATGACCCTCTATCATGCTGTAGCAAATCCACAACCAACCACCCAACCCTTGCTCCAAGGTCAATGTCACAAACGTAGCATGTTCATCATAAATTTAACGTTGGGGTAAATGTGGTGTAACTTCTGTTTCTTTACAGGGAACGCTTTGATATTTCATACATGCATTCATCTGATGATCCTCTATTGTGCTACAGCAAATCCATGACCCCCCCCCCCCCCCCCCACACACACACCCCTTTCCCCAAGATCAACATCATAAACTTGACGTTGGAGTAAATGTCTTTTTATAACTTCTGTTTCTTTACAGGGAACGCCTTGATATTTCATACATGCATTCATCTTGATGATACTATATCGTGCTATAGCAAATCCATGACCCACCTCCCCCCCCCACCCCTTTCCCCAAGGTCGAGGTCACAAACATAGCACATTAATAAACTTAACGTTGGGGTAAATGTCTTAACATCTGTTTCCTTTCATGAACGCCTTGATATTTCATTCATGCATTCATCAGATGAAACTCTATCGTGCTATAGCGAATCCATGACCCACCGCCCACTCCAAATGTCTTATAACATCTGTTTCCTTTCATGGAACACCTTGATATTTCATACATGCATTCCTCAAATGACCCTCTATCATGCTGTAGCAAATCCACAACCCACCACTCAACCCTTTCCCCAAGAGCAAGGTCACAAACTTAGCATGTTCAGAAACTTAACGTTGGGGTAAATGTTGTTTAACTTCTGTTTCTTTACAGGGAACGCTTTGATATTTCATACATGCATTCAGCTGATGATCCTCTATTGTTATACAGCAAATCCATGACCCACCCCCCCCCCCACCCTTTTTCCCCAAGGTCACAAACTTAGCACATTCATACATGCATTCCTCATGTGAATATATATATAGCTATCATACTGTAGAAAATCACCAACTTAGTGCATTCATAAACTTAACGTTGGGTTAAATTTTGTTGTACTTCTGTTTTCAGGGAGCGCATTGATATTTCATACATGCATTCATCTTAATATGCTATATTATGATATAACAAACCCACAACCCACCTTGTACCTCTGACCCCGAGGTCCACCGCATGCCCCTTAACCCAAGGTCAATACTATATAATATTCATGTTTTTATACAACTGTCCCAAGTTTGAGTGAAGGCTGCCAACAGGCGAGCTTCGTTGTCTTCTGACAACTCTTGTTAAATCTATTTTTAGCCCCCTGTTAAATTCCCATAGACAAATAGTTTTTTCGCAATAAAATCAATATTTGATAGAATTTCATAATTTTTTGTTATTGATGAAGAAGTACTTACATTTTAATATTTTTTACATTTGATGTTGTGGGTTTTTCCAGATACTGCAAAGTTCAAGTAAACTGAAAATGGAATTTCCTCGACTTAATATGCAAATGAGATAATTAACCGGCAAATGCATTTTTATGCCAAAAACAAGTTGTGACTCTATTCATACAATATCCACTGATATATCTGAAGTGTTTATGTGAAATTCTTATTTGGAGGTACCATCTGAGACACAGCCACTTTAACAGAATCCCCCAAATCTGGCCAGTCTCCCCTACTTTTACTATTTGTATGGATGCTGTGGGACCTACTTGGCCTGCAACCGGTCTGAAATGGTTCTGCATGAATTAATCAACAGCTTCATTTATCCAACCTTGTCATGTCCCCCAATATTGTTTATATTATTTCGCCTCGGAAACTCTGTTTACAGCACGTGACCAACAGATTCAGTGTTTTCTTTTAAATGCTACAGATATGCTGAAAATGGTGTTAAAACACCTCAACATGTACCTCAAGTGAAACTGGGCTGTAATGGATCAATATTTGCAAGCAAACTGTGTCTGTGACCTCAAAACCTTTTGTTTTTATATCGGACTACTTTTTCGCACCATTTAGTGTTTCCTTACCTAGACTCATTCTGTCCACTTCGTCATCTTTTCGCGTTTAATGGTAAAAAGATGGAGGCAAAGGATGACTCATGCATCACGGGACGGTTGAAAATAGCCAAAATTAACTGCTTTCCTGAGGGCGGGTGACTTATAAAAATCACCGCCTCTCACAATCAGTTAAGGAAGCTCTTGCGACAAGTATTGAAAAATACTCGCAAATGAAGTACAAATCGCGCGCCACAATAAAAATTCAGTAACCGCATCAGATGTGTTCAAATAATTGTTTACAAAGTTAAACCACCCACCTATTTTTGGCCAGAAATTTCAACACGACTGAATTTATCGGAATTGTTTTCATGAAAATATGAGGCACAGATACTTTGTTATGTCTTGTTCTATCACTTGTAACACCACACCATTTTCTGAAAATGATTTCAAAGCGGGGTCATAACCAGCTCAAATTTTCGCTACAAATGCCCGAAAAATACCTTAAATTCTGACGCGAAACCGTACCGGCGAGACAGCATAGCATGCGCCATTTTCCAAGATGTCAAAATGAACCGGAGCTAACATTCAGTTTCTATAATTATGAAATACTCTAAGAAACTACACCCAGGGCTCTCAATAAGTTTCCAAGTAGCAGGGTAAAATCTGAAAGTAGCCAGGTTATTGAACGAGCGAAGCTAGGGGGGTCTGGGGGCATGCCCCACCGGAAAAATTTTGACCTCTAGACTCAATTTCCTGCATTCTGGTGTCTTTTAGAATCAATATTTGCACCTATATTTAGTCAACTTTTGCCAGAAGTAAATTACATGTTCATTAATTCTGCCATTTTTGGTGATAGAAATTGAGAATATTAGTTCTAAACGACATACAAATGCAGGAAAGTGAATGTAGATATCCAGGCGTGGGTATAGGATTTCCAGCTGGGGAGGGGGGCGTCAATCAAAATCAAATGTATGCGGGGGGGTTTGGGGGTCCTCCCCCACGAATTTGTGTTAAACCAGAACGCCTCACACACTATTTCCTGGCTCAACGCTGATTATTTCACCTGCAAAAACTTGATTTTGAATTTTCAAAAAAACAAGAATTGTGCATGGTTTTCGGGGTCTACCAAAGAAGAACATTTTTAAAACCAGAACCACTCAGGCGCGATTTCCAGGCACATAGGTTGAATCACAGTTTGGATGTGAAATAAAAAAAAAGTTTTATAGGCCTAATTCATTATTAATTTGTATTCAAGGGTGAAAATTGGCTGAATGGCCGTCCATACGCGGATAAATTCATTATTCGCACACGATCAAAGTTCGATTTTTTTTTTTTTTTTTTTTTTTTATTGAGAAAGTAGCCGGTGCCGAATGAGGAAGTTGCCGGGGGAAATCCCCGGTCCCCGGCCCTTATTGAGAGCCCTGACACCTAGTCAAGCCTCCCAAAGTCAAGAAATATTCATAAACCTATTTTTCTAGACACACTGGTGTAACTTACAGGATCGGTAGTGAAGTATATAGAAAATCGTCCACCCCCTTTTTAAAGCTAGCTGCCCACTGTCCCGTGAGACCTCAATAACCAAACAGGGGCCTTTTTTTAACGGAATTCGCTACAAAACTGAGGTCAAAACCTCGTATCCGCACGAAATAGTGCCGACTTTCTCGCGTTATTCTGCACACTTATAATGTTGCCAAGATATTTAAATTGACTTATATATAATTTCCTAAACACGCAAAATAGTAATTAAAAGAATATTTACATTTATAAAAAATGCTCTAAAGAGGACGTAAAAATCACGGTTTATTCGTTAAAGGTATATGCCCACGCAGTAGGTTATAATATAGTGATACAGATACTTTTGTATATTCTGTACGTATGACATTTTCTGGCAAAATAAACATTCATTCACCATTATCCCACGTATTGATTGGCATTATTATACGTTTGATTTTAGACAAAACTTTTCACACTGATATCAGGGGCGATAACCGTGTTTCATTAACATGTTAACGGACATTACTATTTATTCTCTGTATTTATGTTTTGATGTGCAATGATCATACTTTATAATCTGTCGAAAAATTATTTTTTCAGGTGGCGCATTTCATTAGTATAAATAAGTAAAAAATATCATGCCTCATTTGCATATGAAAATGGAATAGAGATACAATTATACACTTATTTAATTCCTATAAAGAACATTGTGTGCTTACTTTTTTTTTTTCTTTTTTTTTTATCTTACATTTAAGGGTAGGAATCGGCTCGAGGACCCTCCAAACCCGGGCATTTGAACCCAAAAGTGGCAGGCCAATGACCGTTGGCCCGTTTGTTTCCGAATTTACTAATATCTGCCATACAGTCGAAATATGTGCATTAAATGAAGGAGACAATGAGGTGGTTAATTTAACCTAGCTAGTTCATTCTCCTATCGCACGAAGCCGGTATGTAAGACCGTGAAAAAGGCTGAGTGTGAGTGCATGTGATATATGGAGACTCAGCCGTAACAGTGTTATCCTATATAATGATGATATTTGACGATTGGTCAGGGCATAACATATCAGGCCGGGAATGATCGATATTTCGTTATGCAAAGTATGATGTAATATGTTTTCCGGCCCAGCTACTGTCGTTTCGCGGCTTATCGTTATATACGATTTGCTATTATTCGAGTTCAGGTGTGGTGTTTATCTGTTACTATTTGGTTATATGACAATGTGTTTCACATATTCTGAAGACGAAAGAAAAAGAGAAGATAATACACGGCGCAATAGCAATTTTGATTTCAGACGATGCATATTACAGTCAATAATGTTTAATAAGAGTAATGCGGGCGGCCAATTCCGGTCTATTCTGCATTACTCCGTGAGATGAATGGTGGGGAAACGCCCCCCAAGTCAAATCGCCCCCAAGTCAAAACGCCCCCATTTTGGTCAAAACGCCCCCATCTTTGGTCACAACACCCCCAAAAAACACCCCCATAATTTTATTTTTGTTAAATACGATTTTATTTTGTCATTATTAATTGTATTTGTATTTGTACAGTAATTCAGTGGACATGTATGAGCCTTTTGAACATGATAAACAAGTCCGTTTTTTTCAATAAGCATGACCTGTTTGATTGTGGTTTAGTCAAATTGGGGGCATTTTGACTAGGGGGCGTTTTGACTTTGGTGAATGACAACAAAACATAATTGGTTCATCATGTACTTTTTATTTCATTATAATTCAAATATATATATAATTTAATACATAATAATACACGATAAAAGTAATGCAGGACGGTGGTGGAATAAGGCCAGTGTGTGGTGGAAATAGGTACCATATAAAATGAGAGATTAATTTGTTCAAAAGTAATCAATTAACCATCTTACCAATGGTACCTATTTCCACCTCACAGTGGTATTATGCCAACACCACCCACCAAGCGCCAACACACACACGCACCCACAGTATGTTATAGTTTTAGCACAATAGTTTTAGCACAATAGTTACAGGAAAAAATTAAGTGTTTATAGCAATATTTTCATAAAAAGAAGATCGTCATAATGTAGTCAATTCATATTTTGTTTTCTGAGTCATCAACAGGTGCAGCAGTGACGCGTTTTTTTTAATTTCTATATTCAATCAGACTAGACTTGCAAATCTCATGCCACAAGTATATACCACTAATCAATATATTTAATACTGATTAATTAATTGTGAATTAATGCACGTGTCTAAGCATGCACATTTGTCTGATCAAGTATACATGCGCTATTCACCATTTAGTCAGCAAAACACCCACCATGCTCCAAATAAACAGTATAAATCCTAAACAAGCTGCAGGAGTGTGCTAGCAGATCATGAGGTACTGGCCACAAATACCATAAGACCCCATTTCTCCAGTGAAAAATACAAACATTTTACAGGCTTTTTAACACCATTTTCATGAATATTTGTAATTCAAAAATGTCTTTAGTATGTTGCTCATGTGACTAATGTAAACATGGTGGTGCATGTTGCCACATAATTTTACTTAAAGGCCCTGAACGGCTCAGTATTACAATTTTCCGATTTTTTCAAACACAAACACATGTTTGGAAACTGATTTAGTACACAAAACTAACATATACTGCCTAATAGATACATCTGAAGTCTTGAGATTTACATCTTAATCGCAATGTGAAGACAACAAAAACTTGTTTTGTGTACCACTCAGTGAAAAATGTCAATATTGACAATTTCATTTCCGTAACCCAACGGCTTCGGCTCGGAAGCGAGTCGATAAACTCCGGCTATCGGAATTCATTGGCCGCGAATCGGTGAGTTCAGGAGTTGACACGAGCGTCTATCGGAAAATCGATCGGGCTTTGAAACACGCACCTGCTGTTTGTTTATTTGTATATTTTCATCGACTACAAACTCATTTTTGTACCAAAATGAATGCAAACAGTTTTAAAGTGTGTGTAAATAGAAACCTGTTGCATTTATGTGTGGGAAAACCAAATAGGAGGCCAAATTCGGCAACTTGAGTCGTATAGGGGCTTTAAGGTTTCAGTTTATGGAAAAGTAGTTTCTTGGCATAAAACAAATAATTGGCAAAATGCACGCCTCGTCTGCCTCATCATGGTTGTTTTATGCCAAGAATTAAACAAATCCCTGGGGTGGTGGCGGGGAGAATGCTCCCTGACCCCCATGTCGGGAATTGGTTGCCTTGTCTGGTATTTACCTCTGGATACGGCCTTGCTGACTGAATGGCCACCAGTGCAGACCCTGATCAAACTGCGAATGCGCAGGCTGATCTGGATCTACACGGGTCGCAGATACCATAAGCCACATTTCTCCAGTCACAGTCACAAATTAAGAGTTTACATTGATTTCTAAAACATTACTGGTAGTCCCTCCAAACTGAAACTTAAACTAAATCGTAACGGACTGAAATGCATAGATCTGCTGGTTCCGTGCTTACTTGCGTCCTGTAATTGGTATGACTAGAGCTGGGGCAGAGTTACAGGTTCTCGGTTTATTGCTTAGTTTTCTGTATCCGGCACCCTGTGAGTAGGAACCAGTAAACTTAAAACTGATGAACTAGAATAGTTTATGGAACGCGTACGAATAGGTAAATCGGTCACACGGAGGCATTCTGGTATTAGGTGGCAGTCCTCGGGCGATTTGGTTAGTTTCGAATGCCTTCTAGTAAATACATAAAAAACACATGTCTGTGGCTTATGAAAATGTTCTACAATTAATTAGCCAACATCATATGATGTTTTCCCACTGCATGAAACACTTTTTTGCAAAAATATGTGATTTTGCTTGCATCTGTGTCATGCTGGCATGATTTCAGTTGCAGAAGAGTGCGAAACTGCTGCTCGGAATTTTCGTCCGAAATATTGGCAGCCATTTTATATCTGTCAGAAAGGCAGTCTGCTGCTTGAAAACAAAACGGTCGGTACCAGTACAGACTATGATCAGTGTGACAAGGTGTGATTGCAGAATTGGTACAATTAGCAAGTATTAGTGCAGTGTCCGCATGGGATATTTGAAATCCATGTTGTGAAATGTGTGGCCGCGGCCAAATAAATGTTGATTTGGGCACATTTTGTGTAAACATAGCAGAGTGCTGACAGCCTGTGCATTATGTCTGAGTTTGCGTTTGTTGTTAATATAGCTCTTGTACCTATCAGGTAGTCAGTGCATGCATCAAACAGATTATGTGATTATTTGAAGCTAAAATATTTCTAAATTTGTTTCGGCTGGTGTCGCGGGCCCGAAAAGTCCACAAATTGCCTAAAATGTGTGAGGACTGCCACCTTAATACCATAGACGCAATGTAAATAAAAACAATGGAAACCTACTGTTCAAGTCCGAGTCATTATTTGGCGATTTACGAAATGGTGCTAGGTTTCCGAGTGACCTAGACTATGCAAATGGTCTCCATAAAACACGTAAAGTGCCGTAAACCGACGTAAAGTGGAGATAATTACTTAACCCCACTCAATTGCTTGTACGGTTCCCAAGATTAAAAGAAAATCAAAACCGGGCAAATCAATACGGCAAAAACAAACACCAAGAGAAACGAATAGCAACATTCGATCACATACGCCCCACAAAATACACCTCTCAAGGAATCACCACACAGAAAGGTCCTAAGCAAAATCGTCCACTGCAGCTGTTGAACCAGGTTGGTAACGCTGCAATAATTCTCCCACTGGCTTCGCCAGCTTGTTCTTGTTAATAGGATACCTTCTGCCTTCATAGTCACACATAGATTAGCACTAATAGCCGTCTTTCACAGTCTTTCACCCGTTACCGTTTCTTGATATTTTCTGATTTAAGATAAGCACAGATGTAAATATTTACGCTCATACACTTACAAAAATTTGTGAGTTTGTTTGCTATTATGATGATTTGATCTACTGTTTAATGGGTTTATATACTGAAGTTTATGTACACTGCATTGTCCTGCGTTTAACTGTTGTAAAGTACATATATTTTAAAACACCACCATTATATTATAAACTAAGTGTCCATTTAGTTGTACTCCCAGCGACATGAGGAAAATACAACATGAAAGAAAAAAAGACCGACGCAAAGTGGAGATGTTTACTGGACCCAATTACATTTGCATGCGCGGTCCCGAAACAAACAACAACAAGCACGGGCAAAATAATTAAATCAGTACGGCAAAAAAAGAAAGGAATAGTAACATATGGTCACATATTCCCCACAAGATAATCCCATCAAGGAATCGCAAACAAAAAAGGTTTCAAGCAAAATCATCCACTGCAGCAGCAGCAGTTGAACCAGGTTGACATCACTCCAGCAATCCTCCCACTTGCTTCGCCATCTTGCTCAGGCACACATAGCTTAAATTATCGTTACAGTTTATTGATGTTTTGTGATTAAAGTTAAGCAAAGCTGTAAATACGTACTCTCACCACACTAACAAAACTTAGTGGGTTTATCTGCTATTTGGATAGTTGATCTACTGTTGAATGCGCTGATATGTTGAAGCTTATGTGCACTGTCCTGCATTTAACTGCTATACAACATGCAGTTTAACCTAAGTGTCTAGAGTTGGTTGTACTCCCAGCGAAAGGAAGAAAATACAGCAAGAAAGAAAAAAGAAGAAAGACCACGCAAGATACTTACTGGACCCATCTACATTTGCTTGTGCGGTGCCCAAAACAAAATAAAGACAAGTCCGGGCTAACTAAATCAGTACGGAAAAACAGAAAGGAATAGCAAAATATGGTCACATAATAGTATGCCCAACAAGAATCTCCCCTCAAGGAATCGCCACGCGAAAAAAAATGTCTAAGCAAAATTGTACACTGCAGCAGTTGAACCAGTTGACATCGCCGTAACAGTCCTCCCACTTGCTTCGTCATCTTGTTATTGTTAATAAATGTTGCCTTCATATGATTACCTAGCTTAGCACTAATAACTGTGTTTGTTACGGCTTCTTGATATTTTGTGATTGAAATTAAGCACAGGTGTAAATATATATTACCAAGCATGTGCAATCAGACCGTCAAAACGTCAGGCTGCTCAATTGAATAATACACATGTTATAAATATGGATTATATAATATAGTTATTACACTGCCATACACGGAGACAGATAGCAAATGATAGGCACACCGGGTTTTCCGAGAAAACGCGATGTTTCGTATTCTTCTAACTTAAAATCATTTTATGATTTGGTCTGCTGTTGAATGAGTTGATATATACTGAAGTTTAGGTGCATTTCTGAACACATTGTCCTCGTTCGGCCAGGACGTCTTGTTAGTGTCATGAAATACATACCATATACGTCAGTTATTGTACTACAACAGTTTCAGGTACTGTGTATGTTGCGATTTCTTCATGATTTCTGTCATTATATTGCAGTCCATGATAACTAAGCTACAGTACACTGTAGTTGGCACTATCATAATATTGTCAATCATAATTGTAATCATAGTTTACAAAATAAATCAGTTTATTACAGTGAAGTAGAACGTGGTGAAGATCCCCGTCTGCTTCGTGACATAATAGACATGTCGTAGTGATCTCGTTCTGGTTGGTTTGTAGTATGTATGAACCAGTGATGAGTATTTATTTGAAATCCAATTAAGGCGGCACCATTGCTGTCATATCTTAATTCGTGCATTGTATTTCATTGTGATTTGTTTGTTTTTTCCTGCTGAACTGCTACTATTTTCTTGGTAGTTCATTACTACTCGGGTAGTAGACTCGCGGCTGGTTCACACGAATACATAACAACAATGGTGCCGCTTTGAAACGGCCAATGAACAAATCAGTCCACTAACCTTTTTAGCGTGGCATCGCACCCTCTCTCCCTCTGCTTACCTCGACATCATACCTCAAAAGGACAAAACATACAGGGAAATAAAACCCGAATAATGTATTTGACGAAATAGACAAAATTGTCAGATTAAAAACCACAGGTGGATAAAGTGCGGTAGGGATGGTAAAATGTAAAAAAATCCAACATATGTATCAGTCGTGTTGTTTGACTATCCATAATATCGCCCAAAACTACATTTTTAAAACCAGATAGTTTGTATGATGTCCACATTATGACAAAGCTCGAAGAAAAACTCAGATGTTTACACGGTGGTAACACCAACGATCTATGCTATATATTGTTTTTTCGGACAGACTATGCATACAGAAAGATATGCTAATACACATCACAGAGTGAACGAAATGCAAACCACTTTTTGAGCGGAGTACTTTTCATGACAGGCGTAGATTCCGGTAGTAGACTCTCGGCTGGTTATGTTTCAGAAAATCTTCAATAACAAAAACACAATACTTTCCGTACTTTAAGGACACGGTATTTCCGGCACAGACTGCGAAGCCTTCACCGAAGGTCACTTTTCTACTGTAAGAATTTAAGATAAATGTTCTCGCATTTATATACGTGTCATAATAAAATTCGCCATACAGTTAAATAGAGGCAACATTCTTAATTTTGGTCGTCGACATTTCACCCATTAAATCAATAACTGTGTATACATCTTGTGATTTTAGCAGGCATTGTAATTAACCTATATCCGTGTGTACTCTTATATCCGTGTTTGTGTTTCGGTCTCCAATAATTTGCCGAAATAAAACACCGTGGAACGATATTCCATTCCCATACAACGTTATGGTGTAGTTATTATCACATCAAATAGCAATAATTGTATATAATGGTGCAAAACTTGTCCGTCCATCATCCTAATTCATCGTTGTAACTTTTATCATCCGGGTACTTTAATCGGTAACCGAAGATATCAGAAAGTTATTTAATTTCTGGTCATTCTAAATCGACTGCGTTATACACAAACTTTATACAACAGGTGCAACAATAACATGTAAATCAAGCCGAAAGCGTGCTTAGTTTGGGCTGCAACAGCCACAACATGAAGGACAGAGACCTCTGCTGACAGTTCTAGATACGAAAAATAAAGAACAAAAGAAATTTCCTTGCAACTAGTCTAATGTTAACTCAATTCTAGCCAAACAATTCACCCATCACAACGGCACACACCCACCCCAGCCACGACCTACCTGTTAGCAAATCCAGAAGTAACAATTCAGTAAAAATAAACACTACAGGGATTTAGATTATCGGACAAAAATGGCAGTTTTTTACGAAATTTTTATTGCATGCAAACTATTTAGCAAACTGTGACATCTTTCTCACTTAAAATTGGGTCAGATCATCAGTCGTAAGATTGCACCAAAATTAACATCGACAATCAGTTATCCGGACAAATGTACAATCGTCTTATAAATTGTATTCTCACCTTAAAATCATAATTTCATCGCCTGAAAACCAGTGTAAACAGCATTGTGTAGTTTTGCAGAAAAAACAAATCACCATTCGCTTCTTGGAAAACATCGTATTTATAGAATTTATTGTATTTATAGAACAACTCTGAAATGACGTAATCGGCGCACTCGATTGGAAGCCCCCGCGCGACTTTTGATGTTGTAAACAACTTGTGGACAGAGTTGAGGAATGTTTTCAGCAAATTTTACTAAAATGTTTACCTTGGCGATATATTCTTCACACTGGCATGGAAACAGCAAGCACCTGAGTGACTTAGATGTGTTTGTTGCAAAGTCGGATCAAATGAATGCGTTTAATTAACAGGTATTTTCATTTGTCCGATAAACTGATTTTCCGGATAACTGGTATGACACCTGTATGTAAAAATAATTTTCAATAGTAATAATGGTCGCCGCCAGTAACCGTGAGATAATTGCCGGCCGATATAACACACAACCTGCTCAGTCCAAGGTCGCCGTTCAATTATCAGGTGCTACAATCGAGAAAATGGAGGACTATTTATTGGTACCTCTTGACAGAATCAGGAAAATGAGGAATTAAAAATTAGTATATCTTTTACAAAATGCTGACATAATATCTTCGATATTTCACACATTGATGCAATGCCTTGTAGATATGTCAGTTGAGCATACTCGTGGTGATAATTTGGAGATGAATTCTTTGTTTGAGCTGCCATAATCATTTACACGCATGTGTAGCTAAGCTGAAACGGATGCCGCCGGGTGTCATTAATAATGCGGCATGGCTTATCAGCTTGTTAGATGACTTGGCCGCTGGGAAATAGGTGAGTGGTTTTTGGGACAGGTGTACTCTAAAATCAACGATGCCACACATATTCTACGCTAATTGGTTGAATCTACTTCTTTATCTGTCATAATCAGTTGTTTGCCTGCTTACTTGTTTCAAATAAACAGAAAATGATTGGACATGATGTCAAAATTTAATAGCTTGGTCCGATAACGGATATGTGGCTGTGACTGGAGTAATGGGGCTTGTGTGATTTGTGAGCAGTGTAGGTCTTGATCAAATAGCACACTCCTGTAGCCTGAAAACTACCGGTACATAGATTGCTTGTAAATGTGTGTCATTGATGGAATTGTGAAATGTGCAGATCCTGATCAGACAGTGCGGATGATCTGGATCTACACTGGTCGCAAAAGTGCTATAAGCCCCGTGTTGTGTTTGGCGTATAACAGACCTCGGTCGCCGTGCCCGGGGCCAATTAATTGCTCTGTTAAGTACAACGGATATTGACACAAGCTTAAAACAATTGCCCGGGGGATATTCAGTCACTGTCCCACCAGTGCACCCACCCCCCCGTAGCAATTAGAACGACTAATTTTTCCGCGGCTGGCCCCTCATAGTGACCCAGAAGAATTTCATTATTGCATTTTGACCAGCCTAGCACCTGGTCCATATACGCATCTGACAGCGTGTTTGTTACCCGCTTGGTCACTTGGACTATACATACAATTATTTATATGCTCAGTTAAACTGAGCATATAAATAATGTATGTATCGATGGTCTAGTAACATAAGGTCGTAACTGCTATGCTAAAGCATAGCAGTTACGACCTTATGTTACTAGACCATCGATATAAGATTCATAGGCCACCAATGTGCGGTATACTCCTTTGCATTGACGAGCCTTTGTTGGGAACAATTTCGGAAACTAATTATGTCCCAGCATAGTTAGTGAAGACTGTTTGATCAGTGTAGTCCCTGTATACCATTTCATTCCGATAAGTATACACGGTCGGGTAAGCATACATGTTCTAATTGATCTATTATTGTATCCACCGGACTCCGTCGGAGGATACTATGGATTTGACAGCGCGCCGCGTCCGCCGCAGACACTTCTTGTCCGGAGCATAACTCGAACACCCTTTGGAATATTTTCATGAAACTTCACACATGCATAGACCACGACCCGGAGGTGTGTCGCGCACAAGAATGACAACTCTTGCATAGCTAATTTTTGAGTTATCTCCCTTTTTTGTTTTCGCTCACTGATTTCCTGTCCGGAGCTTAACTCGACCACCCTTTGGAATATTTTCATGAAACTTCACACATGCATAGACCACGACCCGGAGGTGTGTCGCGCACAAGAATGACAACTCTTGCGTAGCTAATTTTTTAGTTAGGTATCTCCCTTTTTTGTTTTGCGCACTCTACAAACTGGACAATAATGCATGAAGACCTGTTTTCTCGTCTGCTCTGTACACCTTTTCTCCTGTGCTCTGTACACCTTACCTGTAGAGAGAACAATAGAAACTGGGAGAACCATGTGCTAGCATGGGCTAGCATGTGCAGATGTCCAGTGCTTGACCACTGTTGACCAGGTAATTTATACAGGTAAATTACTACATTGGGTACTGTGTTGAAAATATTGTGGCATTATGTGGACCTGTGCAGATATATGTAGATAAATATAGGACTATTAAAAAAAAATCGGGTCTCCAATAGCAAGCATTATTATTTTTAAACTTTTTTTAATTTTTTTTTTTCTTCTTTTTTTTCTTCTTTTTTTTCTTCATTTTTTTCTTTCTTTTTTTTTCTTTGTTTTTTCAAATTATTTTTCAATTTTTGTCTAGTAGCATAAGGTCGTAAGTGCTATATACAGACTATTCACCTGTGCATGTGCAACTGACCACTTACAGGTAATTTATACAGGTTTTATTACAGATTATATTACATTTCCGTAAACTGTGTTGAAAATATTGTGGCATTATGTGGACCTGTGCAGATATATGTAGATAAATATAGGACTATTAAAAAAAATTCTGTGCTCCAGTAGCAAGCATTATTATTTTTAAACTTTTTTTTTCCATTTTTTTTTTCATTTTTTTTTTCAAATTATATTTCAATTTTTGTCTAGTAGCATAAGGTGGTAAGTGCTATATACAGACTATTCACCTGTGCATGTGCTAGCATGTGCAACTGACCACTGACAACTTACAGGTAATTTATACAGGTAAATGATTATATTACATTTCCGTAAACTGTGTTGAAAATATTGTGGGAATATGTGGACCGGTGTATATATGATATGTAGATAAATATAGGACTATTAAAAAACATTCTAGGCTCCAGTAGGGAGCATTATTCTTTTTCTTTTTTTTAATTTAATTTTTTTTTCCATTTTTTTTTTACATTCTTTTTCAATTTTTTAACTGACCACTAACTTATTACAGTAAATTTATACAGGTACATTATTACATTTCCGTAAACTGTGTTGACAATATTGTGGCAGTATGTGGACCTGTGCAGATATATGTAGATAAATGTAGGACTATTAACAAAAATTCTGGGCTCCAGTAGCGAGCATTATTTAAAAAAAAAAATTTGTATATTACATTTCCGTAAACTGTGTTGAAAATATTGTGGCATTATGTGGACCTGTGCAGATATATGTAGATAAATATAGGACTATTACAAAAAAATTCTGGGCTCCAGTAGCAAGCATTATTATTTTTTATTTTTCAACTTTTATTTTAAATTTAAAAAAAAAAAAATTCTTTTTCAATTTTTTAACTGACCACTAACTTATTACAGGTAATTTATACAGCTAAATTATTACATTTACCTAAACTGTGTTGACAATATTGTGGCAGTATGTGGACCTGTGCAGATATATGTAGATAAATATAGGACTATTAAAAAAAATTCTCGGCTCCAGTAGCGAGCATTAGTTTTTTAATTTACATTCTATATTACATTTCCGTCAACTGTGTTGAAAATATTGTGGCATTATGTGCACCTGTGTAGATATATGTACATAAATATAGGACTATTAACAAATAATTCTGCGCTCCAGTAGCTTCACACATGCATAGACCCTAAAGGTGTGTCTCGCAAGAATGACAACTCTTGCATCACTAATTGTTTAGTTATCTCCCTTTGTCCGTCACCGATTTTGTCTCCGGAGCATAACTCGATCACCCTTTTTTCAAACTACTTGTGTATCTGGGGAGGGGGATACACATGCGCTTGTCGACAAGCGTCCATTTCTAGTTATTAACAAAATATATATTTCATCCACAAACATAGAATACAGTAATGTATGTTTCTGATTCATCCATACATGATAAGTATATTGTTTTCGCTAATATGTTATATGATGTGGGGGTCGGGGGGGTTCAATAAAAGCACACTGACCAAGAAAGCAAGTTCAAATAAATAAACTCATTTACGGTTGTAATTAATGTTCACTTGCGTGGATAAATATATGTTCACACTTGTATTTATTATAAAGTAATAGCTTAAAATATGATCATGCCTTATCATGGAGATATTATCTTGATATAAATACAGGTAAATATATAAACCATTCAATCTTCCCTGTGCTTGGTCTAGATCCTTGAAGAATCGTGTGAATCTGAAATGAGAAATTACATTGTATGTAAGTACAAAGACTCACTGACAATATATAAACGGGACTCTTAATCCGCCCTGAAACTACATCGTTATTATATACCGAAAGGCCATACATATATACTTGTAAGTCATTTATACAACAGACGGCAATGAAGTTTATATGCACAACAATGATATAACTATTATATGTTCGAAAATGATGGACAATTATCACTGGAGATTTTAATATGACGGCGCTTTAGTGGTTACCTACTGTCATGAATGTTGCTAGGCTAGTGGTTACCAACCGGAAGTGCGTCATGCAAATTCGATGAATGGATAATGTGACGGACAGAAAAACGACTTTTGCATCTTTTTATGCCTCCACCTCCAAATGGCTAGGGGGGCATATAGTGTTACCAGTGTACGTCCAAAAACCTTAACGCTTGAGTAAATGACATTATAATTTCTGTTTCCTTAAACGTATCTGCTTGATATTTCTCACACACATTGCTCTAATCATTAAGACTAACGGTCCTCTACCGCCATGCGTCAAATCCACGATCGTCCCGCCCCTGGTAAGCCCAGGATCAAGGTTACATACTTGGTGCATTCGAAACCTTAACGCTCTGTTTCCTTTCACGGGTCTGCTTGATATTACACACTTGATATTACACGCTAATGGTCCTCTGCCACCCTGTGAAAAATCCACGATCTTTCTGCCCCCGCTAAGCCCAGCGTCAAGGTCACATACTTGGTGCATTCGAAACTCTGGTAAGTGTCTTATATCTGTTTCCTTGCATGGATATGCGTGATATTTCACACAACCATTGCTCTGATGGTCTGCTTTCATGCTGTGACAAATCCACACTTCTCTGGCCCTCTGTGTTTTCAAATGTGCCTCATTTTCTTTGGCTGCCAGTGGGGGCATTCCTGTGCCGAAATGCCACACACGGGACGTATTATCACTATTATATATTCACCTTGTACGGGCGGGCGGGCACAGCTTGTCCATGCAATAACTAGAGGTCTACTTGACGGATTGTAACCAAATTCGGTATACATGTTTATCACGGCAAGCCGAAGAAGCCTATTGATTTTCAAAACATTCTGATGACTTTTCTCCCCTTGGCGGCCATTTTTATTTTTCGCACTGTATCCTTGTCTACGCAATAACTAGTTCAACTTTACCGTTTGTAACCGAATTCAGTTAACGTTATCACAGCAAGACGAAGAAGCCTATTGATTTTGAAAAATTTACGATTACTTATCTCTCCTTGGTGGCCATTTTTAATTTTCGCACTATATTTCCTTGTCCACTCAAGTTCTACTTTACCGATCGTAACCAAATTCGGTATACATGTTTCTCACGGCAAGACGAAGAAACCTATTGATTTGCAAACATTTCCAAAGACTTATCTCCCCTTGACGGCCATTTTTATTTTTCGCACTATCTTTGTCCATGCAATAATTAAAGTTCTACTTCACGGATCGTAACCAAATTCGGCATACATGTTTACCACGGCAAGACGAAGAAGCCTATTGATTTTGAAAAGTTTCTGATGACTTATCTCCCCTTGGCGGCTATTTGTATGCCCCCGCCACCGAATGGTGAGGGGGGCATATAGTGTTACCGGCGTCCGTCCGTACGTACGCCCGTCCCGAAACCTTAACACTTGGGTAAATAATGGCTTATTATTTCTGTTTTCAAGCCCTTTTAGTAGCCCAAAGAAATTATTTTGGGCTACAAAAGATTTTGGCGAGTATCGAGCACTGATATATATTTTTATACCTCCCGCTACGAGTTGTGGGTGGGTATACTGGAGTCACGCACAGGTGGAAGACTCTGACCTATGACACCAAAAAAATGCCTATTAAAAAAAATCCCATTACCCCACCCACTTGGTCTCGTACAGTACTATACGTTAATTCAAGGTGACTATAAATAGCGCTATTATAGAAAGAGCCCTCTTTTTTCCGGCTCGCACAAACACAATAAACATCGATTAAATGTATGAAATATGTCTCTGGCAATCGATAAAGGTATTAGGTGTGTGAATATACTCACTTCAAATCGCTGTTTCAAGTATTTATTGAGTTATTCGCGTTTTGATTACCCCATCCAAAGCGAAAGTTGCGTGTACGAAAGAATCTCACACAGAATCGGAGGCCGTCCGGCTGGATTATCGGTCATATTTGGCCGATAGCTGATCGCCAGCTTAAACTAAAGTCATACACCATGATCATATACATTAGAGACTCCAACCATACAAAGTTCGTCCAATTGTGATCGTTCGCCGATCTAAAAAACACTTTTTTGTCTTATTTCGTTCATTATCTGGAACTGGGTCAATGCACCATCTTCCATAATACAACCGGAAGCGTCTATGTAAAGAACATCTCTGATTGGCTAAATCTAAACTGTATGACGTCATTCAACCTATTTCGGGATTGCGGAAGACATAATCTGATAGTACGTGAATCATGAATGAAAGTGAAAAAAAAGGTGTTTTTTTAGATCGGTGAATGATCACAATTGGACGAACTTTGTATGGTTGGAGTTGCTAATGTATATGGTCATGGTGCACCACTTTTAGTTTGAGCTGTCGATCAGTTATTGGTCAAATATGACCGATAATCCACGCCGGACGGCCTTCGATTCTGTGTGAGATTCTTTCGTACACGCAACTTTCGCTTTGGATGTGGTAATCAAAACGCGAATAACTCAATAAATACTTGAAACAGCGATTTGAAGTGAGTATATTCACACACCTAATACCTTTATCGATTGCCAGAGACATATTTCATACATTTAATCGATGTTTATTGTGTTTGTGCGAGCCGGAAAAAAGAGGGCTCTTTCTATAATAGCGCTATTTATAGTCACCTTGAATTAACGTATAGTACTGTACGAGACCAAGTGGGTGGAGTAATGGGATTTTTTTTTAATAGGCATTTTTTTGGTGTCATAGGTCCGAGTCTTCCACCTGTGGAGTTACGTTGTCCGCCCGTCCGTCACTCAACTTAACATCAGAGAAATATTGTTATGACTTCTATTTCCTTCATCTAAAATGCTTAATGTTTCACACATGCATTCCTGTAAGTCTACTACCATGCTGTGCCAACTCCACGACCATCCAACCCCCGCTGATCCCAAGGTCAAGGTCAAATACTTGGTCTCTTTACAAAACTTAACATCAGAGAAATAAATATTTCACTCATGCATTCCTCTAAGGTTGTACTATCATGCTGTGACAAATCTACGACTGTCCAACCCCCGCTGATCCCAAGGTCAACGTGACATACTTAGTCTCTTTACAAAACTTAACATCAGAGAAATATGTTGTAACTTCTATTTCTTTCATTGAAAATTCTTAATATTTCATGCATGCATTCCTCTAAGGCTCTACTATCATGCTGTGACAAATCCCCGCTGATCTCGAGGTCACATACTTCGTCTATTTACAAAACTTAACATCAAAGAAATCGGTTATAACTTCTATTTCCTTGCTTGGATCTGCTTCACAGGGGGTATTCCGTAAGCCTCGCTTACTGACCAATCTAGTTCTTCATGTATATGTTATCCAGGTCTAAATTGGCTGTAGCTGTTGACAGGTTGTTGCGCACCATTAAATTGTAAATAAATACTGATTTATTATTGTATTTTCAGGATAGCAGTGAATTATAGACGCCATGGTCAATAAAAGCACTGCCTATCCACCGGAATACAACCCCAGGGTCCATGGTCCATATAAACCATGGGTTTACTATGGAAAAGGTAAGGATTCATCATTATACATACAAGGTTGAACAAACAGGGGCCCGTTTCACTAAACTTCTTGCGACTAAAATGTTTGTAAGTGAATAATTATGATAGTCTGTAAATTTCACATTAACAATGTTTTGTAAACAATTATTATACCCCCCGCAACGAGTTGTGGGGGGGTATACTGGAGTCAGGTTGTCCGTCCGTGCATCCGTAAACTTAACATCAGCGAAATATTGTTATAACTTCTGTTTCCTTCATCTAAAATGCTTAATATTTCACACATGCATTCCTGTAAGGCTCTACTACCATGCTGTGCCAAATCCACGACCGTCCAACCCCCGCTGATCCCAAGGTCAAGGTCAAATGCTTAGTCTCTTAACAAAACTTAACATCAGAGAAATAAGTTAACTTCTATTTCCTTCATTGAAAATTCTTAATATTTCACTTGTGCATTCCTCTAAGGTTGTACTATCATGCTGTGACAAATCTACGACCGTCCAACCCCCGCTGATCCCAAGGTCAAGGTCACATACTTAGTCTCTTTACAAAACTTAACATCAGAGAAATATGTTATAACTTCTATTTCTTTCATCGAAAATTCTTAATATTTCATGCATGCATTCCTCTAAGGCTCTACTATCATGCTGTGACAAATTCCCGCTGATCTCGAGGTCAAGCTCACCTACTTAGTCTCTTTACAAAACTTAACATCAGAGAAATCGGTTGTAACTTCTATTTCCTTGCTCAGATCTGCTTCACATTTGATGAATTCACACACACATTGCTCCAATGGACCTCTACCATCCTGTGACAAATTCACATTCATGCCGCTCCCGCTAAGCCCAGAGTCAAGGTCACAAGCCCACACACTTGGACATTTTTACATATTTTAGGTGTACCTGGGCCCACGCGGGCGGTATTCCGTAAGCCTCGCTTACTTACCAATCTAGTTGAATTTACATTTATTGATATGCAGCCTATGCTCAATAAATGTAAATCCATCAATTGAAATTAACAGACGATCCTAAATTTACACTCACGAACATTTTAGTCGTACAAAGTTTAGTGAAACGGCCCCCTGGTTTCCCCTACTACACCAACAATTTTAATCCTGTAATTCGTGTATGTTCTGTTGCGAAAAATATAACCCAATCTTGATAAAGTCTATTGACCCTTTCAACACTACAGCCCTTTATAGCAGTGTTCCAGCCGTCTCATCAGAATCTGCACTTTTAACAAGTAATTTTCATATTTTTTTAAGAAAAAACCCCACCCCCTTTTATAAATGAAAATAATTTTGTGACAAGTGGATTGATTGAAAAATTACCATATCTCAGTCCATTCCAGTTATTTAGGCGTGAAATGGTTAAAAAATACAATTCTATCCTATGCTCGACACGTTTATTATGCATATATCATTTTCGGGCTAGGCATTTCAGATCATGATTCGGATGATAAAAAATGACCTATAATTTCACCTATAGTCTGTTTCACGAAAGCTGCCCAAATCTTACGGCCATATAAACAATTCAAAAACCATATTTTTTTCGATAATATTAAATTAAAGGAAAATTTAAGAATGAGCCTTCTTTTTATTTCGTGAAATTTGATAAAATATGGATTTTATTGCGAAAACAAAATTTCCCATGTTAAATCCCCATAGACATCTTCACGAAGTGAAGTGAAGATGTCTATGGGGATTTAACATGGGGAAATGTTTTAGAATTTCAGAAATACTGGACCGATTTTTAAAATTTAACTTTTGTTTTCTTAGTTAGATCATTTCCAAGCTATCTAGTCAGGTTTCGGAGTCAATTTCCAAATTTTTTCGTTTTTTGGCTCCTCCCACAACTCCTCTACCTTTTTCCCCCATGTTAAATTCCTATAGACAAATCAATTTTTCGTAATAAAATCAATATTTGACCAAATTTCACGAAATAAAAAGAAGGCTCATTCTTAAATTTTCCTTTAATTTAATACTATCAAAAAAAATATGGTTTTTGAAAAAGAAAAAGAAATCTTGTTTTTGAATTGTTTATATGGCCGTAAAATTTGGGCAGCTTTCGTGAAACAGACTATAGACTAGTAACTACCGGTATACATCATTCAACATTCATACAATTACCCTTGGTCGTACGTCCTTCCGTCTGGTTGTTTATTTATTTGAAAGTTTTTGTAAGAGTTTCGCAAATCACCTATAATTTCTGTCGGCCTTCAGCCAATATCTTCATATTGCACACATGCATTACTAAGTAACTATACATCATTCCACATTCCTATAATTACCCTCGCTACTGATCTTATGTCTGTCCGTCTCTCTGTTTATTTTTATACCCCCCGCAACGAGTTGTGTGGGGGTATACTGGAGTCAGGTTGTCCGTCCGTCTGTAAACTTAACATCAGAGAAATATTGTTATAACTTCTATTTCCTTCATCTAAAATGCTTGATATTTCACACATGCATTCCTGTAAGGCTCTACTACCATGCTGTGCCAAATCCACGACCGTCCAACCCCCGCAGATCCCAAGGTCAAGGTCAAATACTTAGTCCGTAAACTTAACATCAGAGAAATATTGTTATAACTTCTATTTCCTTCATCTAAAATGCTTAATATTTCACACATGCATTCCTGTAAGGCTCTACTACCATGCTGTGCCAAATCCACGACCGTCCAACCCCCGCAGATCCCAAGGTCAAGGTCAAATACTTAGTCTCTTTACAAAACTTAACATCAGAGAAATATTGTTATAACTTCTATTTCCTTCATCTAAAATGCTTAATATTTCACACATGCATTCCTGTAAGGCTCTACTACCATGCTGTGCCAAATCCACGACCGTCCAACCCCCGCTGATACCAAGTTCAAGGTCAAATACTTAGTCTCTTTACAAAACTTAACATCAGAGAAATATTGTTCTAACTTCTATTTCCTTCATCTAAAATGCTTAATATTTCACACATGCATTCCTGTAAGGCTCTACTACCATGCTGTGCCAAATCCACGACCGTCCAACCCCCGCTGATCCCAAGGTCAAGGTCAAATACTTAGTCTCTTTACAAAACTTAACATCAGAGAAATATTGTTCTAACTTCTATTTCCTTCATCTAAAATTCTTAATATTTCACACATGCATTCCTGTAAGGCTCTAATACCATGCTGTGCCAAATCCATGACCGTCCAGCCCCCGCTGATCCCATTGTCAAGGTCAAATACTTAGTCTCTTTACAAAACATAACATCAGAGAAATAAGTTATAACATCTATTTCCTTCATTGACAATTCTTATTATTTCACTTGTGCATTCCTCTAAGTTTGTACTATCATGCTGTGACAAATCTACGACTGTCCAACCCCCGCTGATCCCAAGGTCAAGGTCACATACTTAGTCTCTTTACAAAACTTAACATCAGAGAAATATGTTATAACTTCTATTTCTTTCATTGAAAATTCTTAATATTTCATATGCTGTGACAAATCCCCGCTGATCTCGAGGTCAACGTCACATACATACCGTATAACCTCGAATTAACGCCCCCCACCTGATAAACTGATAAACGAAACGCCCCCCCCCCCCCCCCCCCCCAAATAAAAAAAAAAAAAATTAAAAAATTAAAAAATTTACCAATGACCGCCAATTTCGAACACAAATAATCCTTAAATCCTTATTTGTGTTTGAAATTGGCGGTCCTTGGTAATTTTTTATTTTTTTTTACTGGCTAATAAACTCCCTTCCCCCCCCCCCCCCCCCCCCCCACCCCCCCCCCCCCCCCCCCCCCCCTTTTGTAAAATGTAAGCGCCTCCGGTGGCGTTAATTCGAGGTTATACGGGTAACATCAGAGAAATCGGTTATAACTTCTATTTCCTTGCTCGGATCTGCTTCACATTTCACACACTCATTGCTCCAATGGACCTCTACCACCCTGTGACAAATTCACGTTCATGCCGCTCGCGCTAATCCCAGAGTCAAGGTCACAAGCCCACACACTTGGAAATTTTTACATATTTTAAGGGTACCTGGGCCCACGCGGGGGGTATTCCGTAAGCCTCGCTTACTGACCAATCTAGTTTTGAAAGTTTTTGTAAAAGAGTTTCTCAAATTACCTAGATTTTCTCTTGAATGCTTTATTTATTAATGATACATCTTCCACATTAATATAATTACCCTCGCTACTGATCGTCCATCCGTCTGTCTGTTTATTTATTTGAAAGTTTTTGTAACAGTTTTCAAATAGGGGCCCTAAGTGCGTCGACTGGCCACATTTTCTAGTCTTTTTCATGATCCTTCTCTTCACCATATATCACCCATTTCTCTCCATTATATTGTTACCAGAGCTCTGTTATCAGCCAGGGACAGTTTCACTAAACTTTGTACGACTAAAATGTTCGTAAGATGCAAAATTCATATTAACAGTGTTTTCTTGTAAATAATTGTTGGATTTACATTTATTGAGCATAGGCTGCATATGCAGCCTATGCTCAATAAATGTAAATCCATCAATTGAAATTTCCAGACGATCCTAAATTTGCACTTACAAACATTTTAGTCGTACCAAATTTAGTGAAGCACCTGGTACACTACTGATACAATTCACAAGAGCTATAAAGACACGTTGATGTTTTACACATTCAGTTTGCCTGAATACTCATCAGTTTTCAAAAGTGTACAAATTCTCAACAATTTGAAAAGTCACTAATATTTGAGCTGAAAAAAAAAATTATTGGATTTTCAATGTGTTGCAAATTTTCACAATTTTGTTGAAAGTCTCGCTTTTTCACAATTTTGTTGAAAATTGCGCTTAATTTTTACAAAATCAGAAGGTACACGCCACTTGTGGAAAAATAAGCGCTGTTACTGTTTTGACACAAAGCTTATCTGGAGCGCTGTATTGACTCAATATTCAATTTCAGCGGATACGCCCCTGTCCAAGGTGGCACTGGGCGACCTTTCAGGATGGCTAATGCGGAGGAACCTTTACCCAATAGCAATTTCGCAAGCGGTCAGCAGAGGTATGTTAACAGGCCCGTGTATGACCAGTGTACATCCTGATCATCATATCGTGCTGGGTTACAATAGCCGCCAGAATTCAAAGGTCGAAATTGTCTATCAATACCAAATTTAAGTGTTAAAATACAAATTCAGTACATTTCATATTATAGTAATATAATTTGACCCCTGTGCTTCAAATTCCAGGAATTAAAGTCATATCTGAAGGGTCAAAATGTCTCAAAGAGTCATTGTTTAAGACCCTAATGTGTGGTTGTGACTGGAGAAATGGGGCTTATGGGGTTATTCGACCAGTGTAGATCCAGATCAGCCTGTGTATCCGTACAGTCTGATCAGGATCTGCACTGTTTGCCATTCCATCAATGAAACTCCTGTCATGCTTCTAACAAGTAATATAGATGTCGGGCTTCAGGAGTGTGCTATTTGATAAGGAGCTACACTATAGTCACAAATCCCACAAGCCCCATTTCTCAATACGTGGTTATGACTAGAACAAAAGAGACTTATGACCTCTGTGGCCTGTGTTAGAAGCACTATACATTCAGGGCTGAAATTACCATAAAATCTATTTACAGCAAGAGAGCTAGCTACACACTGAAATTACCATAAAATCTATTTATAGCAAGAGAGCTAGCTACACACTGAAATTACCATAAAATCTATTAGCAAGAGGGCTAGCTACACACTGAAATTACCATTAAATATATTAGCAAGAGAGCTAGCTACACACTGAAATTACCATATTAAATATATCAGCAAGAGAGCTAGCTACACACTGAAATTACCATAAAATCTATAATTAGCTACATACTGATATTACCATAAAATCTATTAGCAAGAGAGCTAGCTACACACTGAAATTACCATAAAATCTATAATTAGCTACATACTGATATTACCATAAAATCTATTAGCAAGAGAGCTAGCTACACACTGAAATTACCGTAAAATCTATTAGCAAGAGAGCTAGCTACACACTGAAATTACCATAAAATCTATAATTAGCTACATACTGATATTACCATAAAATCTATTAGCAAGAGAGCTAGCTACACACTGAAATTACCGTAAAATATATTAGCAAGAGAACTAGCTACACACTGAAATTACCATAAAATCTATTAGCAAGAGAGCTAGCTACACAGTGTGTAGCTAGCTCTCTTGCTAATATATGTTATGGTAATTTCAGCCCTGAATATATAGTACTTCCTTCATTGTGGGATGGGTTGTGGCCTAGGGGTTAAAACACCTGACTTTCAATCTGGAGGTTGTGGGTTCAAACCTCGCCTTAGGCATCAAAAATACTTTCATAGTACATGTATTTCCATCCCACTTTAACTGTGGTCCCTTTATGACCTTCGCTGTTGCTTTTTTTCCCTCCATTGAGATGCATTCCCGTCTGTATATGACTTTGCGGATGAACATGTGTAAAACCCAATCAATCAATTGAAGCAGTGTAGCTCATAATCTGATAGCACATTCTTGCTGTGTAATAAGTAACTTAAGTGATAACCATGCTTTGTTTTTCGATTTGAAGCGGTATGTGGGAGGTTTTATGGTCTGTGAAATTGTGAATCAGTTTTACAGCGATGCGCTAGCCGAAATTAATTTGGAAATATTTGCATTCCTCGCCGCTGGCCATTGTTTACAAAAGCGCGTATGGTTATATCAATATGTCAAGTTGTAAAACACAGACTGGTAAAACGGAGATTTTATATGCTGTGAATTTTCATATTTTATAGGCTGTGATTACAATTCCAATCAGATGCATGCTTTCTATTTTCGGTGCATTAGAAAGTACTGTTTTTTTCTGATATGGCTGATCTCCGACTAGACGGGTTGCAAAAACCATAAGCCCCATTTCTTCAGTGACACAGGTGTTGTTCAAGGGATTCCGCTGGCGATCGCCACTTTCGCAATTGTCGATAAAAATAAACAATTGGCGATAAAAAATTACAATTCCCAGGGCTCCAGATAAACTGCGTATTTGCATAAATACCAAATTAAAATTGCCAAAAACCCAATTGAAATCAGAAGTAGTGAGTATCAAAAAGCAAGAAAAACTATTGTGGTACCTTTATGCTGCAGAAAACAATAAACAGACCACCAATATAGCATATTTTTCTTATTTTTCCATGAAAACACATCTTGGTATTTCATTAGAATTGTCTCCAAGGAGACAATTCTAATGAAAGGCCAAGATATGTTTTCATTTCGAAACAAACTATTCAATAATTACTGTCTGTTGATGTGTAAACAGTAGTGTGATTTAATTTTACCCAATTAAAATGTTGAAATACCCAATTGCTTCAGAAATGATGGAGTAACAATACTCAATTACTAATTCCTTATCTGGAGCGTGGAATTACCATTATATACATGTACATGCATGTAGGAGAATGGGAGATTCTTACATTTATGAAGTTATAAGGTGGTAAAATTGCCCCCCTGTACACACACTATATAGCCACATATGAGACGAACAATGTGATGTTGTAACTTAGAGTATTTGCGATATTTCATGACAAATATTCTGATACGAGCCGGCTGGCTCATTATGAGCTACACTGCTTTGATTGTGTTTGCAAATATGTGGCTGTGACTGGAGAAATGTATCTTATTGGATTTGTAACCAGTGTAACTGCTGATAGCACTTCTGGGGGCCGTTTCACTAAACTTCGTACGACTGAAATGTTCGTAAGTGCAAAATTATGATAGTCTGTAAATTTCACATTAACAATGTTTTCAATTATTGAATTTACATTTATTGAGCAGCCTATGCTCAATAAATGTAATTCCATCAATTGAAATTTCCAGACGATTCTAAATTTGCACTTACGAACATTTTAGTCGTAAGAAGTTTAGTGAAACGGCCCCCTGTAATGTAGTTGATGACTGTCTACGGTATATAGCTTGTTGGAAGCATGACGGGTGTTTCATTGATGGAATGGCGAACAGTGCAGATCCTGATCAGTCTGAAGCAAAGGCTTATCTGGATCTACACTGGTCGCAAAATCCATAAGCGTCATTTCTCCAGTCACATCCACGTATTAAGAAAGAGGTCTCCAGCTTTGATAGCAATAACCATGGGCGGATTCAGGGGGGGGGGCGGACCCGGCGCGCGCCCCCCCCCCTAAAATTTGCCCAGTAAAGATTTTTTACAAGTTACAAGGCACGTTTCATGCCAAGTGCCATGTATTCCATGCATTTTTCTGTTCCGCTCCGCTCGGTCGACTATTTTGCAATACTTGACTATATTATTGAACGATAATATAGTCAAGTATTGCAAAATAGTTACGCCCCGCCCCCCGTAACCCGAAATCCTGGATCCGCGCCTGATAACTGACAAATCTAGTCTTTCTACTTGCAGGTTATTGGAGGTATCTGTGTCGCGATGGAATCCGAAAGTTTAGTACTGCAAGAACACTCTACAGTCTCAGTATGATCGGAATGGCCTATATCTTTTTCATCGACTGGGCCCACGTCAGTAAGTATTTGATATTATTCAGAGCTCCAGATAAGCTTTGTGTCTAAAGCGTACTACACCCCCTGATTTCAAAATCATTGCGTATTTTACTTTTGCAAATGGATTATTGATTTACGTCATTCCACTAAATGGGGAACAAATGATAAACAAAATAAAAAATTTAAACATTCACTTATTTGAGCTGCAAAAATTGTTTGCTTTTTGCAGCTCAACTAAGTGAATTTTCAGCTTTATGGCAGTATTTTCACTACTCAATTTGAAAATCAATGCGTATTTTCACATTGCTGTGCGTATTATGTACTCACACTTTTGATAATCAATGTGTATTCAGCTAATATAATTGCGTAAAATATGCCAATACGCACCTTATCTTGAGCTCTGATTATTACATACGTACTTTCATTTCCCTTTGAAACACAATGCCACGCAAGATGTCAATATTTTTCCATATTGACGTCTCGGGAGGTCAGGGGCCTATTTCATCAACATTGCAAAGTATACTTTACTAGCAAAGTATACTTTGAGGGAGTAATCATTTATTTTTCCTGAAATGCATTATTTCATATAGAACTAACAAATGCATATATTTCATGATTAAAAGTATGCAGAATTATTATACTGAATTTATTACATTATCACAGCCATTAAATGGCTGTGATAATGTAATAAATTCAGTATAATAAAAAATTAATAATTTAAAAAAAAAAATGAAAATTTCTCCCTCAAAGTATACTTTTGCTACTAAAAGTATACTTTGCAATGTTGATGAAATAGGCTACATTGCGGAACTACGCTTCACATCGCAAAATAGTTCCTTCTAAATCACCGCTGATTTGTTTATTTTATTTATATTTTGTTTATTTTTTGAAGCGCATATAAATTGTGAATGATGTAATTATATAATAAAAAGGTTAGTTGATTTGTATGTGGATATATGCCATTTGTTCCGCCGCGCAACGATATTGCGCTCCTAAAGTCCTGCAATGTCACAGTCAAAGAATTTATGATCTTGAAATCACAAGCCAGTCGGGCCAGTGACTTTTCAATTTTCACTGGCATGAACAAATTTTCACTGGCCCGAACATTTAAATTGTAATAGAACCGAAATAGAAATAGCACAATATTTTCCGGTCTTTTTGACTGAAATGGAACATTCCTACCTATGTTGTGCCTTTTTTTACTGAAAGATTATAAATATATATATACTGTGTTCGCGCCCATTGCGGGTAAAAGTGCAATAGTCCAATAAATTGTCTATATAATATCTACAGTCAATTTTAACAATCAAAATGCAACATGAATAAACAAAAACTCTCATGGAACTGTTTCAAGAGCTGACTTCCTAGAGGACCTTGGGTCTGTTCATTATGGTGTCTGGTGTTTAGAGGCTGTAATTCACGCATGCACAAGGCCGGGGAAGTGCAGATTCAAGTGTGATCACGCAAACACGTGTCTGAACAGATCTGAATCTGCACCGCCAATCACTCAGATATAACAGATATGTGGCCACAGCCGGAACTCAGGTATTTTCTATTTACTGGAAAAATTCAATTAATACTTTTATTTATTTTATGTGTAACTATTAAACCAACTTATTCAATACGTAACCATTCATTTTAATTCACTTTGCATATGTTTGAAGTGCATACATTGTTTTACTTGTGTAAATACCGCCATGATTTCTCCTACAGGTAGGTCGATATCGGCCGGGTTTCTTATGTTGTATTGTATGTATGTGACTAGAAAGGGGACTTAAGTCATTTGCGACCAGCTTGCGCACAGTCTGATCAGGATCTGCACTGATCGCCATTCAGTCAGTGAAACACATGGCCTGCTTCTAGCAAAGAGTATAGGTCCTTATCATGCCGCAGGTCTGTGTTAGAAGATCAGGCGCTACACTGGTCATACGTCCATTTCTCCAGCCACAGCCACATGTGGCAGTGACTGGAACAATGAGGCTTATGGATTTTGGGACCAGTGTACATCAGTCCATCAATGAAACACCCGCCATACTTCTAACCAGCAACATAGATCGTTATCAGGCTACAGTAGTGTGCTATTTGATCAGGAGCTAGACTGGTCATAAATCCCATGCGCCCCATTTCTCATGTCTCGGCCACGTATGAGCACTTCACTCTGTTTAGTGCTATGCCACCATGTAGCTGTGACTGGAGAAACGGGGCTTATGGGTTTTGCGACCAGTGTAGATCCAGATCAGCCTGTGCATCTGCAGTCTGATCAGGATCTGCACTGTTCGCTATTCCATTAAAGAAACACCCATCCTGCTTCTAACAAGCAATATAGATCGTCATCTGGCTACATGAGTGTGCTATTTGATCAGGAGCTACACTGGATGAAAAACCCATGAGCCCCATTTCTCCAGTCTCAGCCACTCTGTTCATGCTGTTTAGTGTTGTGTTCCCATGTTCCTGTTATAGAGGAAATACGGGGCTCCAGATAAGGAATTAGTAATTGAGTATCGTCACTCCATCATTTCTGAATCAATTGGGTATTTCAAAATTTTAATTGTGTGAAATAGAATCAAACTACTGTTTACACATCAGCAGACCATACTTATTGAATCGTTTGCTCCTAAGCGAAAACACATCTTGGTATTTCAATTGTCTCCTTGGAGACAATTCTAATGAAATACCAAGATGTGTTTTCATGGCAAAACAAGAAAATACGCTATATTTGTGGTCTGCTTATTGTTTTCTTTAGCATGATAATGATACCACAAATTTGTCATTGCTTTTTGATACTCACTACTTCTGATTTCAATTGGGTTTTTGGCAATTTTTATTGGGTATTTACGCAAATACACACCTTATCTGGAGCTCTGAAATACATTGTCCAGTTATCTCCCCTGTGCTGTCAGTCTGACGGTATATTACTGAATACAACACAAACTCCTTTTTCATTTTCAGAGGAAGAAGCGAAGCACAAATACCATTGATCGTGATTCCTCTAGGAACTAAACAGAGAAATATCTCAGACAGTTTGTTTATTTAATCTTGAAGAGTATGTCGGAAAACTGAAAAATGTACCATGTGATTTAACTGTTTAAAAGACCGCTATCTTATTTATTTTGTCGTCTGCTGTTTATTTTCTATTCCATTTTTATCATCAAAAACATGCTTTGCCAGCACTTTAGAATAAATTACAACATGCTTTGACAGCACTTCAGAATCATTTCCATTCTGAAGTGCTGTCGAACCATGTTTTTATTGAGAAATAAGGCAAGATATAATAGCAACAGCAGACGACAATTGTTGTGAGTAGCGGTCTAAGGTTTAATAGTTGAATTGGTCATATTTGTTGCAAAATAAAAGAAACAAAATGTATTGTTGATTTGTTTTTGTGAAGATCATGGAAAAACATCTGTATTATTATCATCAGGCACCTGTGACACGCAATAGAGATTTCATACCTTCTGACAACTGCATTATTTCATAAATACATTTACAAAATTTAATTTTTTTTTGACAAATGAAGTGAAATGTTATAATTATATTCCACGTGTACTCTGAAAATTGTGTCATCTTCGGAAGTCATTTACGGAAAATATCCCAATTTCTGTAAATATTTTTCATGAAATATTGCAGATGTCCGTAGATACAAAATCACATGGCTTGTGTCTCAATAGAAAAAATGTTTGCAGATGCCTTACCTACTTATCTCTGCAATCAGTAGCCTATTTCACCAAAGTTGCAAAGTATACTTATCTTCCTATAAAGTACACTTTGAGGGAGAAATTTTCAAATTAAGAATAAATTTAATAATTTTCATTGTACTTAATTTATGTGGATGGTTGTTCGGGCGAACGTGACGGTGTAAATTAACGATAGGGGGTCCTCCTTATAGGAATCACGATTTGCCTGGTTTGGCCCTCATGTACATTTTTATCTTTGGCTCTTTTGTTACCTGGGAGTTGAATTAGGTTATTGCCCATTATAAAAGTAGTAACATTATTACTGATCCTACTGCTTTTGTGAGGGGGCCAAGTGATTCTGGTGTGGCGAGGAATTGGCATCAGATCAGGATTATTCTGATTTCCGGGCTGAATATATAGTTTTTGTCGCGCCTGCTTTAGCAGAAGGCCGCTTTTTTGTCGTCGTCTTCCGAAATGTCGAAAACTTTGTACAAGCTTCATTATCATACTATAACTTTAATATTACTTTACGGATTGCTTCAATATTTGGAGACTTGATACATGTAAGCATTAGGAACACACTCATGACGCCAATTCACATGACCGTGACCTTTTTTACCTTCAACAAATATTTGCTGACACGTAGCCATTTTTTGCGTCAAAAAGTTTGTACAAGCTTCTTCATCATGGGATAACTTTAATATTACTTGACGGATTGCTACAATACTAGCAGTTGGACACTTGATACATGTGAGCATTTTGAACACACTTGTGCTGCCATTTACATCAAACCATTTTTTTTATTGCATTCAGCTGCCTGGATCAGGACAAACCTTGTTCAGTATTTATCAGTAAGATATGCAGTGCACGAAAATCGTAGTCGGTTCTGTAGCCTATTTCACCAACATTGCAAAGTATACTTTTCTAGCAAAGTATACTTTGAGGGAGAAATTTTCAATTTTAGGATAAATTTATTATTTTTTATTATACTGAATTTATTACATTATCACAGCCATTTTGGCTGTGATAATGTAATAATTTCAGTATAATAAATCTGCATACTTGTAATCATCAAATTAATGCAGTGGTTAGTTCTATATGAAATAATGCATTTTGGGGAAAATAAATGATTACTCCCTCAAAGTATACTTTGCTAGATAACTATACTTTGCAATGTTGGTGAAATAGGCTACTGACCTTGAACCTGGAATCCCACATTCCAGGATGTAATAATGAACATTCATTTACCATTAACGGACATGTTAATTGTCAGTATTGTACTTTTTATATCAGGCATGAACTGCCACCTTGATATCGGAGGCGGCTTTGCTATGGTTCCTTAAAGGTACATGCCACTCAGGAGGCACAAATTGTTCTTTATAGGAATTGAATAAGTGTATATTGTGGGATTCCACCAGTTCTAAAATTACGAGTGCCCGCTATACAGATATAATCATTTAGTAATATTTATTTTACTGACGCGCGCGGTGGTATCAGGCTATTTTCATATGCAAATGAGGCATGATATTTTTATGCCACCGGGTTTCGAAGAAACAGGTGGCATATAGTGTTTGGACCGTCCGTCCGTCCGTCTGTCCGTACAGACGAGAGCTACATTGTGAGGTTAACCATACAGTGATGGACTTGTTAAGAGATGCTTATTCCGTTTTAACCCCGTTATAAATTGCTCTTGTGGGGTTATTTTGTCTTGTGGGGTTGTTTTTTTCTGTACGATTGATGTTTACGGGGTTTGATTTAGGATGGGTTAGGGTTAGTAACCTCACAATGTACGTCTCGTAAGTACGTCCGTCCGTCCGTCCGTCACACTTTTCGGTTAACCACTTTGTCACAGTTTCTCAAATATGCTGCAGGTGGCATCCGCGTTCGACAGACGCATTTCTTGTTTAATTATTTAATTAAATGCGTCGCCTGAAAAATTATATTGTCACCAGATCATACATTATGATCAGTGCACATCAAAAAATAAATACAGAGAATAAATAGTAATGTCTGTTAACATTTTAAGGAAACACAGTTATCGCCCCTGATATCAGTGTGGAAATATACTTCTGATATAAAATGTATAATAATGCCATTCAATACGTGGGGTAATGGTGAATGAATGTTTATTTTGCTAGAAAATGTCTCGGATATTGCCTCTGATATATAGAACATTTTGTGTCTACTGAGTGGGCATGTACCTTTAAAATAAAAACGGAAATCACTACATGTATTTGTATGGCTGTTTTTTTTTTAAAGTTTGGTGGGCGGTGGGCAGAAAGAAAAGTTTGGCGGGCGGTGGGCAGAAAATCATTGTTTGGAGCATAAGTCGTATACAACTTAAAAATATAATTTGGGTGAATACGCCCGTTGAAGATCATGGGCCTCGTCCGCCCACTTTGAAGGTCACCAGTGCTAAAAATAGATTGATCAATTTCACAATGTACTGCATATTTTGTGTAATCAACTCCACCGATAGCTTTCAGTCAATGGATCTGAAACTTTGCGTCTTCTGCACATATTGAACATGTGCATGTTTCACAAACATGGTCTTTTCAACGTAGCCATTTTTGTTGTGCCTGCTTCAGAAGACGCGACTATAGTCGCCGCTATTGTCGCCGCTTTTTCCGTTGTCGTCCGCGTCCTCGTCCGCAAATGTCAAAAACTTTGTACAAGCTTCGTCATGGTATAACTTACACATTACTTGATGGATTGCTTCAATATTTCGACACTTGTTACATTTGAGCATTTGGAACACACTCGTGTTTGCCACACTTTTGCATACACTTCTGTATAGGGTATAGAATTTGTGTAATCCTCTCGTCTGACACCTTTCAGTCAATGGATCTGAAACCTGATTTTTTATGACGAAAAAATAGTTTTTCACAAAAATACGGCCTTTTCAACGTAGCCATTTTTGTTGTGCCTGCTTTAGCTGTAGTCGCTGCTTTGTTCTCCACGTCGTCATCTTCATCCGTAATGTCAAAAAGTTTGTACAAGCTGCGTCATCATGGTATAAATTTAATATTACTTGACAGATTGCTTCAATATTTTGACACTTGATACATGTGAGCATGACCTTTACCTTTTTTACCTTCACTTTTTTGGCGGAAACGCATATTGGACATTTTTTGACGTTAACAAATTTGTACAAGCTTCTTCATTATGCTTGTCGTAAAAGGCGACTAAACTGGCTTAACGATTGGGTTCATACTTTCCGGAACCCACTATACCGGATTTGGCCCTCATGTGCATTTTTGGCTTTCTTGTATGTGAGAGTTGAGTCGGGCTATGCCCCATTTTTAAAAGTAAGATTAGCGCTAATCCTATTACTTTTAGGGGATGGGGATAAATGATGCTGGTGTGGCGAGGGCCTGGCACCAGATCAGGTTGTTCTAATTTCAGGACTGATATATATTTTGATTGTAAATATTGAGTTCTGAAGTTGGGATTTACCCCCCTTGGACAGGTGGATACGGGACTCGACCCCGTTGACCACCCGTCTGCGTGTGACTCCCTGAGGCTTGTACCTCTATGTCAGAAAAGCGTACGTAAACCCTATTCACTCACTCACTCACTCACTTCATTATGGTACAACTTTAATGTTACTTGATGGATTGCTTCAATATGTTGACACTTGAT
>CM055267.1:105826154-105937489 GCA_029237695.1 Conchocele bisecta | reverse complement strand
TCCAGCGGCATCCAGAGTTTATTGAAGCCTTCCAGAAGTTGGGAATGTCTCAGTCAGTTCATGAAAAGCTATTTCAAACGCTTGAACACTGTATGCTTGCTGTACAACAAATCAGACATTAACAGATATCAACAAGCTACGAATGGAGCTATTTCTACAAAAGTGTAGTCCCAGTCTGGCGATCTTCTTTCGACGTACAATGGGGCTGACCTGAGCCTTTTACCACCATGCAGATCGTCACTGAAAATGCATGTAGCAAGAGCCAACTATCAAACGCATTTGGAACAATGCTGACCGGCGTGATGCAGACATACCGCCACCAGATGAACATGGATGGAAGTTAATAATGGCTTGTTAGAATGCAAGTGGACAGAAGGAGTCACCTGCCAAGTGAAATGGTTGATCTGTTAATAGAGGAACGGGATGACGTACCTGATACTGATGAAACAGAAGATACTGAAGCAGAGAGACTACTTGATGCCATGTTTGACACTGATGACGCGTATGACTAGTCTGTATTTATCTTAACCTACTCTCACAATTAGAACTTCACATAACTTGCCTGATGTTGTGAGGATCGCAATTTGAATATTGTAAACCATGATGTATTTTGCCTCTTGAATTGTATTATATGTGGCTGGAACGTTTGTATATTGTGTTTCAACTTGCCTGATGCTGTGATGATTGCCTCGCCATAGATGCGATGTTTTGACATTAACAACATGTATACTTTTTTTTTTGCAAGTTGAATGCTGTAAACCATGATATATGTTGCCTCTTGAATTGTATTATATGTGGATCAAGCTGTTGCCTATTGTGTTTCATACTGTAATAAACCATGACATGTGTTTCCTCTTGAATTGTATTATATGTGGATTACGTTTTTTCCTATTGTGTTTCATCTTGCCTGATGCTGTGAGGATTGCCTCGCCACAGGTGCGATGTTTTGACTTTAACAACATGTAGAATATTTTGTATTGCAAGTTGAATACTTTAAACCATGACTGTGTTGCCTCTTGAATTGTATATGTGGATTCAGTTTTTGCCTATTGTGTTTCATCTTGCTTGATGCTGTGAGATTGCTCGCCACAGGTGCGATGTTTTGACTTTAACAACATGTAGAATATTTTGTATTGCAAGTTGAATACTGTAAACCATGATGTATGTTGCCTCTTGAATTGTATTATATGTGGATTCAGTTTTTGCCTATTGTGTTTCATCTTGCCTGATGCTGTGAGGATTGCCTCGCCACAGGTGCGATGTTTTGACTTTAACAACATGTAGAATATTTTGTATTGCAAGTTGAATACTGTAAACCATGATGTATGTTGCCTCTTGAATTGTATTATATGTGGATTCAGTTTTTTGCTATTGTGTTTCATCTTGCCTGATGCTGTGAGGATTGTCTCGCCACTACGAGATTATTAATGTGTAGATCAACTAATTGTTGCCGATAGTGATCTAGTGCCGAAATGTTTGAATATTCGATATATTTCAAAATCGGTCACCGTAATTTTATTTGAGAAATGTCCGTACAGACGGACGAAAACGCGACTCGTAGTATATTTAGTAAGTAATGGACAATAATGTTACATCTTTGAGTTGTTTTTTAATGTCCATATAGTCGGTTATAATGTTGTTATATTGCATATAACTACCTGTTAAATTGCATTGTAAATGTTGTGGGTGGGGAATGGTCGAAAATAAAACGTTATTTTTCACTTTGTATATTTTGTGGTAGACACTAAATAGTCGACGTATATACATTGGATATGTTCAATTGGCCCTACTAGACTACATTGACATTGATAAAATGAAAAAACGCCAACTTTTCATAAAGTTATTAACATGTATATTTTACCATTGAAATTGGGTTGGTGGGGTAATAAAAACCTGTAAAATATGACTTCTAGATTGTCAAATTTATTTCAATTGTATATTATTCTATTCCATGGTGTTCAAAATCTCGGAAAACGTACGAAAATACATCCATCTTATTCGAACAAAAGGATATAAGTTAGGCAATTTTTATTAAAAAATGCGATTTTTCAAGATACTAAAAATACCGAGGGTGACATACTTGAAAATGGCGCCATATGTTCATCCATCGGGTTACAGAGCGCAGACTACGGATTAACACTCATAATTGAATGTAGTTTCAGGAAATATATGTCTGCAAAAATCCCACAGGGGGGAGGCTTTCGGTTATTGGCTCACGGGCTATATGTACTTAGCATGAATATGATTACACAATACGAATCACTGACCAATACGGTATACACAAGTTACCAAAACTGTTTATGAGTATAGTATTGATCAGAGCGGCATCTATCATTTACCGTATTTACTACTGTAAATGTGGATGCTGTGATTCTGCATAATTACTAGTAAACTGCTGCTGAATAACACAATCACAAGTACAAGCGTTGTGATATGTCAATATAACAATATAGTATTTAATGTTGGGATGTACACTGTTACCATATGACCTCTAATAACGATCTACGGTTATTTCCTAAGGATGCTATGCCAAAGATGTCATATCAGTGTAACTTCAATGGAAAATGTCGGAAATTATGGTGGTTTACACACATAAGGATTGAGTGGGGTGACACTAAATCACTGTGTTCTGAATGATCATGTTTTCTATTTGGAACATAAGAGTGTGCTAGTCAGTATTATGTTATGATATGTTTGGATGTGACGAGAACCAGCTTGTTTGTCTGGTGACATAGACGAAGTATTCAAACAAGTTGGTAATTAGTCTAGTTACTTACCGTATTTACCCATTAAATTTGACTGAAGTTCCTTAGAGAACTAATTATTGATGAGTCGCTCTCTAAAATGTCACTATACTAGTACTAGTGTCCATGTTCTTAGAAACGTGTTCTGGGACGGCCATTAAACTATTTTAGTCAACCTTTTAAAGTCTTGCGTTCTTTCCCTTCCAAAAGATCTAACACCGGATCCGGGTAACAAACTGTATGAAACAAGTCAATTTTGACTTGAAACCCGCACATGTGATCAAAACTGATTCGTAGCCGTATATGTTCGCCACTTTCCCGATTCGTTCCCGGACTGTTTGTTAACAATTTCAAGCTATAAAATGCCATTCACTTTTGACCGAAAACAACGCACTGGATGAAACAAAAGTTGGAAACACGTTCCTTTCGACACTTTGTGATATCTACGTGTATCATAGGCGTCATCTAACTACCGCCCTTGCTCACATAATCAATTAGGCTGTGTGAATTCGGCAGCAGACTCATTTTAAAAATAGCCAGCTGTAAATCGTCATTCGTACGTTATGACTTAGACACGAATTGTTTGGGTACGTTCAAACATGGTACCCGGCCTCCAGGACAGGCATGTATGCATTAGTTGAATATTTTCACCAATTATTTCATTCAGGACTCACTAGCGCAGTGGTGTACGGCGTTGTGTCCCTCGTTAATTATGTGCGATGACATGTCGTCGGAGTTAGAAATACAACGAGAGCGTATACTTTTTGTTTTATTTATATTATATTTATTTCATTTTACAGTTTCTTTTTGTTTGTTTGTTGTTATTTTTTTTGTTTGTTGCTGTTTTATAGGAAAACTGTTCCTTTGATCTGATATTATGGAAAACTTCAAATATTTCGACACCAGCTACCATAAATTCCAATTATGTTTTGCAAAATATACGAGTATCAATAAGGAAGATATTTGTTAATAAATATTTTATCACATTATTTATTTTCATCTGTCAGCAATATCGTTGCAACGGCATTGTACGTGTCATTTTCATCCCTATGACATTTGTAAACACGTTTGAGCTGTCTGACCAGGCACACACCCTGGTATATATTCAGTCAGACTGACGTTCGTTATGTCTCTGAATTAGACGGGAAAAACTCACAAGCAAATAATATCTTTCTACGAATGTGAATACATAAAATGGCCCGACGAGTCGATGCTAAATAGAATGTAACTACAACCACATAAAACGTGCAAGGACGCCCACGCAAGCAGTCTCCAACAAGCTTGGATTGGTCTATTCACTGTATCATTCTGAGGGGGGTGTCCACGTAATGGAGGTTATATGCATTTCCCGAACATCCGAGTTTAATGCGATATACCGCGTTGAAATTCTTATATATGAACCAGTCAGGTTATGGACAAAATAGACGGTAAACCAGTCCTGTTACAGCTTAGCAACACGGAGTAAATTCTCAAAACAATTAACGGCATTGATTGTTATTATGATGACAGATAAATTAAATGTAGGCGTCAGCAAAGATATATCTATGCCAAACATAATCTGGTACAGCTTAGCAACACGGAGTAAATTCTCAAAACAATTAACGGCATTGATTGTTATTATGATGACAGATAAATTAAATGTAGGCGTCAGCAAAGATATATCTATGCCAAACATAATTTTATAATACTTGCATGGTGCACATGCTGGAGATTTTTTTATTGCGGAAACATTGGGATGGTGGTGTTCAGATGTTACTGGCCGTCCAAAAGTGAAAGTAGACGGTGCCGCCATATATATGGGGAAATTGCACGTATACATCAAGGCACATGACTTCGTGTTTGCTATATGCAATACTGGCATATGTATGTGAATGTACGGCTATGGGAGATGTATTAGCCGATAATTTCCTATACCTACGTCGTAATATAGTGTTTATTGATGTTCATTTCATTCATAATGATCATTACCGTAATTTACCTCTGATTGCAAGTACGTTTTACTATTGAAAACACACCACGAACATGTATTTGGTAGAGTGCTCATTATGATAAAATCCAGCGTAACCTCTCAAACGCATACGCAATGGGGACCTCGTACGATGTACGTGTAATGGAAGTTCCCTGCGTTTCCTAAATATCTAGGTTTCATGTGACCTTCGAGGTTGAATTTTTTATATGCATACCTCGTAATACAGAGTTTAATAATGTTAGTTTTATTGTGATTAGTGTCTCCCATACGTAATGGCGAACAGTATGTGTAGATAAAAATCAAACAGTTTTGATGCACACACTGATCTTAAACTACGTTGGTCGCCCAATAAAAAATAATATTTGTATAAGAAGAAGTAACACGAATTAAAAATATACTCGTTTGGAAGGATTCGAACTCATCCGTGTAGGGATGAATGATGATCACATGTAGATAATACCTCGTTCCCACTACACCACGGTGTCGAATACACTATCGTCTAGCTATTGGTCATTCATTACAAAAACTGTATGAAACATGTCAAGTTTGACTTGAAACCCGCACATGTGATCAAAACTGATTCGTAGCCGTATATGTTCGCCACTTTCCCGATTCATTCCCGGACTGTTTGTTAACAATTTCAAGCTATAAAATGCCATTCACTTTTGACCGAAAACAACACACTGGATGAAACAAAAGTTGGAAACACGTTCCTATCGACACTTTCTGATATCTACGTGTATCATAGGCGTCATCTAACTACCGCCCTTGCTCACAGAATCAATTAGGCTGTCTGAATTCGGCAGCAGACGCATTTTAAAACTAGCCAGCTGTATATCGTCATTCGTACGTTATGACTTAGACACGAATTGTGTGGGTACGTTCAAACATGGTACCCGGCCTCCAGGACAGGCATGTATGCTTTAGTTGAATATTTTCACCCATTATTTTATACAGGACTCACTAGCGCAGTGGTGTACGGCGTTGTGTCCCTCGTTAATTATGTGTGTTATATGCCGTCGGAGTTCGAAATACAACGAGAGCGTATACGTTTTGTTTTATTTATATTATATTTATTTCATTTTACAGTTTCTTTTTGTTGGTTTGTTGTTAATTTTTTGTTTGTTGCTGTTTTGTAGGAAAACTGTTCCTTTGATCTGATATTATGGAAAACTTCAAATATTTCGACACCAGCTACCCATAAATTCCAATTATGTTTTGCAAAATATACGAGTATCAATAAGGAAGATATTTGTTAATAAATATTTTGATCACATTATTTATTTTCATCTGTCAGCAATATCGTTGCAACGGCATTGTATGTGCCATTTTCATCCCTATGACAGTTGTAAACACGTTCGAGCAGTCTGACCAGGCACACACCCTGGTATATATTCAGTCAGACTGACGTTCGTTATGTCTCTGAATTAGACGAGAAAAACTCACAAGCAAATAATATCTGTTTACGAATGTGAATACATAAAATGGCCCGACGAGTCAATGCTAAATAGAATGTAACTACAACCACATAAAACGTGCAAGGACGCCCACGCAAGCAGTCTCCAACAAGCTTGGATTGGTATATTCACTGTATCATTCTGAGGGGGGTGTCCACGTAATGGAGGTTATATGCATTTCCTGAACATCCGAGTTTAATGCGATATACCGCGTTGAAATTCTTATATATGAACCAGTCAGGTTATGGAAAAAAATAGACTGTAAACCAGTCCTGGTACAGCTTAGCAACACGGAGTAAATTCTCAAAACAATTAACGGCATTGATTGTTATTATGCTCTACTAACATGATGTGCCAAATCCACAACCGTCCAACCTCCGCTGATCCCATGGTCAAGGTCAAATACTTAGTCTCTTTACAAAACTTAACATCAGAGAAATAGAGCCTTACAGGAATGCATGTGTGAAATATTAAGCATTTTAGATGAAGGAAATAGAAGTTATAACAATATTTATCTGATGTTAAGTTTTGTAAATAGACTAAGTATTTGACATTGACCATGAGATCAGCGGGGGTTGGACGGTCGTGGATTTGGCACAGCATGGTAGTAGTACGGGGCGCCATGCAGGACATGTTAATTATGTGTACAAAATTGAGTTTTGTAACACTAAAAATCACAAAATTCAATTCTGTGTCACAAAATTCTATTCTGTGTCACAAAATTCAATTCTGTGTCACTCAATTCTGTGTCACAAAATTCAATTCTGTGTAACAAAATTCAATTCTGTGTCACAAAATTCAATTCTGCATACGTTTCGTATACAAAATTCATTTTTGTTATAAAGGATTCAATTTTGTAAGACAGAATTGAGTTTTGTGAAGAAAATTCAGTTTTGTGGGACAGAATTCATTTTTGTCCACAAAAATTAGTTTGCGTAGGATAGTCTATGTCATCTCTACGTTGATTGGTTGAGATCGGTCTTAGTCCATTTTACTAGATGGTGGAGTACACTTGCAGGTTTAAATATTTCAATGCGAAAATATAACCCAATATATCAATATTATACTTCTTTATGGACAGTTATTTTGGTTATATTATGATTACAAATGAGTGGTCACACCATATAAGCATATATACTTTGAAGGAGAAATAAGAAAAATATTCAGAATTTTCCCTCAATTATGTAAACAGGGTCAAACATAAAGTAGCCGGGACATAGCTAGACCTGAGAGCATGCCCATATATAGAGAATACCAGGCTAGTGTATTTTGATATCAAGTTTATCAGGCAAGGCTAGGAAACGCGTAGGAATTCCGAGGCTTGCCGAGGAATTCCTACCGTTTCCGAGCCGAGCCTGATAAACTTGATATTAAAATACACTAGCCTGGTATTCTATTTATCAGGTAACGTTTTATGCTCGAAAATGACATTAGATGACGTCGTATTCTAACAGTAGATCTAACCTTGTGAAACAAATGGTATTGGATCTGTGTCTACTAGTTGCGAAGTTACGTGTTCGCAACTATGTGTCTACATGCATTATTTACAGTATACACCATCTTAGTATCCATGGTATCTACACAAATACTACAAATGGTTTCCTCAAATGGCCCAATACACACATTCTGTTTATAAACACAGACAGCAGTCAGAACACAGGCCACAGCGCGTGTATTATTGATTTAACTGGGGCAGATGTACCTTGCGATACACAATAAATGACGTCAGTACTCGCGGGAGATCTACATGTACATGAATTATGTGTACAATTATAACGCAAATGAGTTTAAATACGAATGGGTTTGTCAACGTTTGACTGTTTGGAGATAGTTGAAGCAAAATGGCAGAATGAGAAATGAATCATCGGCAGAATGAAAAATGAATCATCGACATTGAATGTGTAGATCGCGACCGTGACCCATTTCTCCTGTGCAGTTTCTGACCAATGGTAGTCCTTCTTACATGCGTGTGCAGAATTGAATTTTGTGACACAGAATTGAATTTTGTTACACATAATTGACAGAATTGAATTTTGTGACACAGAATTGAATTTTGTTACACAAAAGTGAATTTTGTGGCACAAAAGTGAATTTTGTGACACAGAATTGAATTTTGTGACACAGAATTGAGTTTTGTGGCACAAAAGTGAATTTTGTGACACAGAATTGAATTTTGTGACACAGAATTGAATTTTGTGGCACAAAAATGAATTTTGTTGACAAAATTGAGCCATGTCCCACTTGGCGCCCCGTAAGTAGAGCCTTACAGGAATACATGTGTGAAATATTAAGCATTTTAAATGAAGGAAATAGAAGTTATAACAATATTTCTCTGATGTTAAGTTTACTGACGCACTGACGGACGGACGCACACACGGACGGACGGACAACCTGACTCCAGTATACCCCCCCCCCCCCCCCCCAACTCGTTGCGGGGGCTATAACAAGGGGCTTATACGACTATTGCGACCAGTGTAGATCCAGATCATCCGCACTGTCTGATCAGGATCTGCACATTTCACAATTCCATAAATGACACACATTTACAAGCAATCTATGTTGTTTTCAGGCTACATGAGTGTGCTATTTGATCAAGACCTACACTGGTTACAAATAACACAAGCCCCATTTCCCCAGTCACAGCCACATATCCGTTATCGGACCAAGCTATTTAATTTTGACATCATGTCCAATCATTTTCTGTTTATTTGAAACAAGTAAGTAGGCAAATAACTGATTATGACAGATAAAAAAGTATATTCAACCAATCAGCATAGAATATGTGTGTCATCGTTGATATAGTAGGTTAGTGCCGTGAATGGGAAAAAATATCCGGCAAGGCTCAAGAATTTCTTTATTTCTCATCAGAAGTATATGTTGTGACCACTCATTTGAACCGTCTCGCCGAGACGGTTCAAATGAGTGGTCACAACATATACTTTGATTCAGAAATAAGGAAAATAGATAGAGAATAGTAGAGTACACCTGTCCCAAAATGCACTCGCCTATTTCCCAGCGGCAAAGTCATCTAATAAGCTAATAAGCTATGCCGCATTATTAATGACACCCGGTGGCATCCGTTTCAGCGTGGCTACACACGCGCGTAAATGATTATGACAGCATTGTATCAATGTGTGATGAAATATCAAAAGATATTAGGTCCGCATTTTGTAAAAAAAAATAAAATATTATTGTAATTCCTCATTTTCCTGATTCTGTCAGAGGACAGGTACCAATAAATAGTCCTCCATTTTCTCGATTGTAGCACCTGATAATTGAACGGCGACCTTGGACTGTGACCAGGTTGTGTGTTATATCCGGCAAGTATCTCAAGGTTACCGGCGGCGACCATTATTACTATTTCAAATTATTTTTCCATACACTGTAATGTTTATTTTTATTCACTGAATTGTTACTGGATTTGCTAACAGGTAGGTCGGGGTATATGAACTAACAGATATACATTCTATATGTTTCACTACCGACCCTGTAAGTTACACCAGTGTGTCTAGAAAAATAGGTTTATTAATATTTCTTGACTTTGGGAGGCTTGACTAGGAGTATTTCATAATTCAACGAAACTGAATGTTAGCTCCGGTTGATTTTGACATCTTGGAAAATGGCGCATGCTATGCTGTCTCGTCGGTACGGTTTCGCGTCAGAATTTAAGGTATTTTTCTGGCATTTGTAGCAAAAATTTGAGGTGGTTATGACCCCGCTTTGAAATCATTTTCAGAAAATGGTGTGGTGTTACAAGTGATAGAACACGACATAACAAAGTATCTGTGCCTCATATTTTCATGAAAACCATTCCGACAAATTCAGTCGTGTTGAAATTTCTGGCCAAAATTTGGTGGGTGGGGTAACTTTGTACAAAATTAATTGAACACATCTGATGCGGTTACTGCATTTTTATTGTGGCGCGCGATTTGAACTTTGTTTGCGAGTATTTTTCAATATTTGTCGCAAGAGCCTCCTTAACTGATTGTGAGAGGCGGTGATTTGTATAAGTCACCCGCCGCCCTCAGAAAAGCAGTCAATTTTGGCTATTTTCAACCGTCCCGTGATGCCTTCGCAGTCTGTGCCGGAAAGGCCGTGTCCTTAAAGTACGGAAAGTATCGTGTTTTTGTTATTGTAGATTTTCTGAAACATAACCAGCCGAGAGTCTACTACCGGAATCTACGCCTGTCCTGAAAAGTACTCCGCATTTCGTTCACTCTGTGATGTTTATTAGCATATATTTCTGTATACATAGTCTGTCCGATCTAAACAAAAAATATAGCATAGATAGTTGGTGTTACCACCGTGTAAACATCTGAGTTTTTCTACGAGCTTTGTCATAATGTGGACATGTCTCATACAAACTATCTGGTTTTAAAAATGAAGTTTTGAGCGATATTATGGATATATATAGTCAACCAACACGACTGACACACTTATCTTACTCATCTTCTTCTAATAATATGCTTTTAAATGCATTTTTTATATTTGCATGGCAACTTTATACGTATCTGGCTTTCTGCTGGATTATAAACATATGTTGGAATTTTTTACATTTTACCATCCCTACCGCACTTTATCCACCTGTGGTGTTTCGTCTGACAATTTTGTCTATTTCGTCAAATATATTATTCGTGTTTTATTGCCTAGTATGTTTTGTCCTTTTGAGGTATGATGGCGAGGTAAGCAGAGTGAGAGGGGGTGCGGTGCCACGCTAAAAAGGTTAGTGGACTGATTTGTTTATTGGCCGTTCCAAAGCGGCACCATTGTTGTTATGTATTCGTGTGAACCAGCCGCGAGTCTACTACCCGAGTAGTAATGAACTAACAAGAAAATAGTAGCAGTTCAGCAGGAAGAAACTCGCAATGAAATACAATGCCCGAATTAAGATACGACAGCAATGCATGGTGCCGCCTTAATTGAAGTTCTAATAAATACTTATCACTGGTTCATACATACTACAAACCAACCAGAACGAGGTAAATACGACATGTCTATTATGTTACAAAGCTGACGGGGATCTTCACCACGTTCTACTTCACTGTAAAGAATTGATTTATTTTGTAAACCCATTATGATGGAAAATATTATGATAGTGCCAACTACAGTGTACTGTAGCTTAGTTATCATGGAATGCAATATAATGACATAAATCATGACGAAATTGCAACATACATAGTACCTGGAACTGTTGTAGTACAATAACTGACGTATATGGTATATTTATTTCATGACACAAACAAGACGTCCTGGTCAAACTAGGACAACGTGTGCACAAATGCACATAAACTTCAGTAGTATATATCAACTCATTCAACAGTAGATCAAATCATACAAGGATTTTAAGTTAGTAGAATACGAAACATCGCGTTTTCTCGGAAAAACCGGTGTGCCTATCATGTGCTATGTCTCCGTGTATTGGCAGTGTTTGAGATTTGAACAAATAATCCATACTTATGACATGTGTAGTATTCAATTGAGCAGCCTGGCGTTAATTTGTGAGGGTCTGATTGCACATGCTTGGTAATCACTCGATACATCATGTGCTTCACAGTCTGAGCTGAATACAAGTCATAATTATGCAAGATGTATATGTGCAGACGTGCACTTTATTATGGAAAAGTGACAGTGTATTTGAAATATAAGTACTTAATTATGGCAATGTTGTCTGTGGCACGAGACAAATCTTTAAACTTAATGGCTGATAGTTGAATTCCTAGCTATAAGAGTGTTCATTAAAAGGCGCGAACCAAATTTCATCTACTACTTTTCATATGTGGCTGTGACTGGAGAAATGGGGCTTATGCATGCAAAACTCACTAAGACAGTGTGTGAGGTAAAATATGTTATTTTACCTGTGCTTAATTTCAATCACAAAATATCAAGAAGTCGTAACGGGTGAAACACAGTTATTAGTGCTAAGCTAGGTGTACGATTTTGCTTAGAGACATTTTTTCGCGTGGCGATTCCTTGAGGGGAGATTCTTGTTGGGCATAATATTATGTGACCAGATGTTGCTATTCCTTTCTGTTTTGCCGTACTGATTTCTTTAGCCCGGACTTGTTTTTTTTTTGGTTTTGGGGTCCGCACAAGCAAATGTAGTTGGGTTCAGTAATTATCTTCATTTTGCGTGGTCTTTCTTCTTTTTTCTTTCATGTTGTATTTGCTTCCTTTCGCTGGGGGTACAACCAAATCTAAACACTTAGGTAAACCTATAATGGCGGTATTTGTCCTGCATGTCGAACAGCAGTTAAATGCAGGACAATTAAGTGCACAAAAGCTTCAATATATCAGCGCATTCAACAGTAGATCAACTATCCAAATAGCAGATAAACACACTAAGTTTTGTTAATGTGGTGAGGGTAAGTATTTACATCTTTGCTCAACTTCAATCACAAAACATCAAGAAACTGTAACGATAAGCTAGGTGTGCCTGAGCAAGATGGCGAAGGAAGTGGGAGATTGCTGGAGCTATGTCAACCTGGTTCAACTGCTGCTGCTGCAGTGGATGACTAGGCTTGGAACCTTTTTTGCTTGTGATTCCTTGATGGGATTATCTTGTGGGGCATATGTGACCATATGTTACTATTCCTTTCTTTTTTGCCGTACTGACTTCTTCTGCCCGTGCTTGTTGGGTTTTTTTCGGGACCGCGCAAGCAAATGTAATTGGGTCCAGTTAACATCTCCACTTTGCGTCGGTCTTTTTCTTTCATGTTGTATTTTCCTCCTGTCGCTGGGAGTACAACTAAATAGACACTTAGTTTATAATATAATGGTGGTGTTTTAAAATATATGTACTGTACGTCGGTTTACGGCACTTTGCGTGTTTTGTGAAGACCATTTGCATAGTCTATGTAAGGATACACTAAATGGTGCGAACAAGTAGTCCGATATAAAAACAAAAAGTTCGGGTGTTTTGAGGTCACAGAAACAGTTTGCTTGAAATATTGATCCATTACTGCCCAGTTTCACTTGAGGAACATGTTGGGTGTTTTAACACCATTTTCAGCATATTTGTAGCATTTAAAAGAAAACACTGAACCTGTTGATCACGTGCTGTAAATTTCAGAGTTTCCGAGGCGAAATAATATAAACAATACTGGTGGACATGACAATTAAGGTTAGATTTTTCTTTCTTAAGTATAAATGAACATATTGTTTAATTCATGCAGAACCATTTCAGACCGGTTGCATGCCAAGTAGGTCCCACAACATCCATGCAAATAGTGAAAGTAGGGGAGACTGGCCAGATTTTGGGGATTCTGCTAAAGTGGCTGTGTCTCGGATGGTACCTCCAAATAAGAATTTCACAAAAACACTTCAGATATATCAGTGGATATTGTATGAATAGAGTCAAAACTTGTTTTTAGCCATAAAACATGCATTTGCCGGTTAATTATCTCATTTGCATATAAAGTCGAGGAAATTCCATTTTCAGTTTATTTGAACTTGGTAGTATCTGGAAAAATCACTAGTAGTGACACAATTCTTTCTCTGATCTATCGAAAAACCTACAATCAGTGACGTATAATTCCTCATGTTATCACTGACTACAGCTTGAACAATGCAGATAAGACAAGAAGATAAACTTGTTTGAAATGCTTCAAAAGCTGTATATTACCGTACAAGATATAGTCAGCATCGCACACTTCTATATAATCGCCATAATAGCACTATAATACCTTAACACACGATGTACGTGCATGGTCATAACAAATAACCGAATTTAAAAATGTGAGAACTGAATGTTATTGGTGACGTAGTTGGTGACATAGTGTCTAGTCAAAGCAAGGCACCTGGCAAATAAGTGTGAGCACATCAGTGGGACATAGGAATTATATATGTAGCAACTGTCTATTTCACGTTTTGCTGCCGACGAACTTTTGGCTATTAAACACATCAAATGTAAAACATATTAAAATGTAAGTACTTCTTCATCAATAACGCTATTCATTTACACAATTGGTAACAGAGATGTTACAAAAGATATAAAATAATAACATTGTCCGTATTAAACCTATCATTTTTTGATTGTCGTAAAACTACGGACAATCCTGTCCGTATTTTACCATATCAAAATAGCATTCTGCAGTAACTTCGAGTACGCAGGCATATATTTTACTTAAATGATTGTAAGTTATACACACTTATTAAATTAATTACTAGTGAGTATAGAGTCTAAAACATTGTAATTTTTTAAAAATCTGTTTTTATCCGTATTTTCCCTATCACAATTTGCTATGTCCGTAATTTGCCGACTCTATGTCCGTGATTCCCCGGTCCGTGTACGTATTTCACCGTTTTCAGGTATCTTCAATTATATGTAAAAGTCGGGGTTTGAACGACTTAAAACACTGTATTTGAAATACGGACTAATTAGAATGGACACCCTCGCATATCACCATAGCGAGACCGTTGTTATATTGCGACATACATCGTGATTATGAACACAAACATCAGCGTCTCCAGAAAGTTGTCCGTATTTACCCGGCTTGCCCCTACTCACAGTCACAGGCGCAAATATAAACTGTATACAACTCTTCAGTTAAATGATTTTTCCCTAACCCACTTTCCAACCTCTTCTGAGACACAGTACCTTTAAGTTATTCAGTATAAGTGAGTATACAGTATAGTAAAACTATTTGGAGGTTTCTAACCTTTACTGTACAGTATAGTGATGTCGTAACAGCAGCAACAACAACAACAACAATGGTGAAAGTATCATGATATCCCATTTATCTAAACAGTATTGATAAAGAAGCAATATTGGCGGTGTTAATCATATGTATATTGGTACGTGTATATCGAACAAAAACATTGCATTCTACATAGGGATACACCAAAAAAGATACCAAGTTGTAGGGTTTCGATCTCGTTAACCCCAATGATTGTTCTTTCCCCAAATCGTTCGTCCCAAAATTATAATTATGGCAAATTTTGGTAATAATCTGACTGCTCGACGCGTGATATTTATGGATTAGGATCTGAATGTATACAGTTCAGTATCTTTGCATATGAGAGAGAAATTATCTCGTGTACAGGGGTCATACCAGTTATCCGGACAATCAGTTTATCGGACAAATGAAAATACCCGTTAATTAAACGCATTCATTTGATCCGATTTTGCAACGAACACATCTAAGTCACTTAGGTGTTTGCTGTTTCCATGCCAGTGTGAAGAATATATCGCGATGGTAAACCATTTTAGTAAAATTTGCTGAAAACATTCGTCAACTCTGTCCACAAGTTGTTTACAACGTCAAAAGTCGCGCTGGGGGGGGGGGGGGGGGGAGGGGGGGGGGGGGGGGGGGGTGGGGGTGGCTTCCAATCGAGTGCACACATTACGTCATTTCAGAGTTGTTCTATAAATACAATAAATTCTATAAATACGATGTTTTTCCAAGAAGCGAATGGTGATTTCTTTCTGCAAAACTACACGACACTGTTTATACGGGTTTTCAGGCGATAAAATTATGATTTTAAGATGAGAATACAAGTTATAAGACGATTATACATTTGTCCCGATAACTGATTGTCGATGTTAATTTTGGGACAATCTTACGACTGATGGTCTGACCCAATTTTAAGTGAGAAAGATAGCACATTTTGCTAATATTTTACATGCGTTGAGAAAGCAAGAACTGACGATTTTTCTGTGAAAATGTTATGCCCGTAGCTGCTATTTTAAGAAAAATATCGTAAAAACACTGCCATTTTTGTCCGATAATCTGGAGGATCCCTGTACAGTCTGTATAGATTTAAATTTAGCTTAGATAATCTCTGATTACTTTTACTATTTCATTTGTATTTTATATTATCTGTATCTTTATAGCTGAGACCCAGCCATTATAAAATATGGTCCAATAACAGCCATTCTGGCCTGGCATTTAGTGATGAGCGATCGGCTTAATACTTCACATTTCTGTTAAAAAACTTGCACAGACCAATAATAAACATACCTACCGGTATATACTTTAACCTGGATTATCCTTTTATTCCCGTTTTTCTCACAACACGCAAGGACAGAATGGGCTGTTATTGTCACCGTATTTTATAATGGCTGTGTCTCCGCTAATCAAGATGGGTTGTGATAGCTGCTATTTGTTTATTGACATTTTATTTTTCAATAAAATGTAATATATACAGCATCTAACTGTATAAACACTTGGATTGAACCCTAGTTTACATTTACAAACATACACCAGCATTATATTATTAATTTCAATTAAAAAAATTCACCCAAAAAAATATTTTATTTTTCTCAGATATTCATGAATTTTGTCAATAATTTTTTTTTTTTAATTTCTATAAACAATAAAAGCTCAAAATATTTCACAACTACTATTTACATGCATATTGAAATGACTATTGAATTTAAAAATATGCAAATTTGATACTTTAGGAAAATGCCACTTTACAAGAGTAAGCTAGCCATCATGACTGTATATCAAGACAGCCATGAAGTCACGACTTCAGATAATATAAAATACCGATGAAATAGTAAAAGTCATCCGTATAGCTGAGATTATTTAAGCTAATTTAAATTATACCGTCTGTATCACAGGAACCGGTCTCAACGATTCTAATGTGTCGCCATACTTATTTAAATAGTAAGGACTCTAATGCAAGTGCTTAAATTAACTACCAGTGGTTACAAATCAAAACGTTTCAGTGATAACATCATGCATTTCGCACATATTATTTTAAACCAACGGTGTTTACCCTGCAGGTCCCGTACGCATGGGGGGGGGGGGGGGGGGGGGGGGGGGTGGGGGGGGGGGGGGGGGGGGCGACGGGGATGCGTACGCACCCCCCTAAATTCGCCGAGGTCAGCTATTTTTCTTCAAACAGTAATCTCAACAAATCTTGAAATGCATTAATATACAGGTAATTTGCATAAAAATGCCACCGTTGAAATCCGAATTTAAATGACATAAAATGCAGGAGAGTGCATTTCGGGCCATCTAGGTTTAAAAAATTTCAGGGGGGTGCGTCAGGGGCGAGCCCCATGTAGTGGCGCGAGTACGCTAGAGGGGGGTGCGTCAGGGGCGAGCCCATGTAGTGGCGCGAGTACGCTATGGGGGCGGGGGGAGTACCCCTAAGGTACTCGCGACACTGCTTGGGGCTCGCCCCTGACGCACCCCCCGCCACTAAATGGGGCTCGCCCCTGACGCACCCCCCAATAGAAAATCCTGCGTACGGGCCTGCCCTGTAACAAGAACGTTCAAAGTAAATCGGTCCTTAATAATTGGCTGAAATATTTATGTTTCACTCGACGATCGCCGCTACAACGACGACGTCATTGACCAGCACTGGGGACTGGTTCAAAAATGTTTATGATCGTTTCCTGTCGTTGCATGAATATTATGCGCACACATTTCACAACCTACATGTTCACACATACACTGATCTACTTTAGCAATTAACAAAATGGAGGAAACTTTGTTTTAATTAATAATGGAATTTCTTTAGCTGCTATCACAGAATGTTCCATTCATTTCATCAAGTTACAGATATACATGACCTGCTAATTGATATAAGCTATCGAGCGCATGCAGAGCTCCAGATAAGTTTTGTATCTAAAGAGTATTATAACCCCATATTTCAAATTAAACGCGTATTTTACTTTTACAAATGTATTATTACAATTTTCTTCCTTATTAAATAGGAAACAAATGATAAAAAATAAAACTAATTTAACAAATTTGCAGCTCAACTAAGTAAATTTCCAACTTTATTACAGTATTTTCACTACTCAATTTGAAAATCAATGCTAAAATAAGGGCGGAAAATAAGCCAATACACACCTTATCTGGAGTACTGCACATGTTTGGGATACCTTTCTTTTTTCCTTCAATTATTTAACAAAAATTACATACATATACATTATATGCACTCTTGCCACATTCCCATTTGCTGATGCTTTTCTCAAGGAGAATAATTCACATAAGCTCTGTGAGCTTGTTTACTAATCCTTATTCACCGTTACTTTATATGTATTTTGATGCATACATGACTATTTGAAATAAATATTGTTTAAACTAATATAAGCTATAATCTATTCTAGAGTGTTACGATTCTCCGAAAATTTGATGCACCGCGATATTTTTACCGACGATGCGATTCACGATACGCGACCGTGATATTCAATTCGATACGGTTTTCACAATTCAATGCTTTGGAATCGCAAATTACGTTATAAGTAGCCGTTATTGTTGGGACAAATTTATGAATACTAAAATTAAATTATCGGGAAGAATATACACAACCACAGCATGTAAAATAAAAAGTGTATTTCCAACCTGACGGAGATCAATAACGCAGTGTGGTATGATATAAATCCTAACCGTAAATATTATCTGCTCCGTTTCCTCTTCATATCTGATATCTGAAACCATGAAATGAAATGAAAACTCTTTTAAAAGTTATTTCCCGTCATTAATCTGACCTGTTGTGGTTGGAATTATCTCTAAATAACGTTATTATATTATAAAATAGGTGTCAATTATAGCGTTCACATCAGAATATACTTATTTTTAAATGCACAGTGATGGAGCGCATAATACAAAAATGGGTGGGGTACAGAATAATAGCAAACCCATGGATATGAAAAATAAACCTGTCACCCATCTTCTACATTATAAAGAGGCGCCAGTGTATTGTGGAACATGCTTTATTTGATTGTTTGCATTATGTCAATTATATGGACCATTAAAAATGTATTTTGTGAACGAGGTACTAGTATCGTATCGTGACCCAAGTATCGTGATACGTATTATATCGTGAGGTAGGTGTATCATTACACCCATACTCTATTCTATAAGAAGCCCAGCTAAAATTCACATGTAATTGTCGCGCCTGCTTTAGCAAAAGGCGTGACTATAGTCGCCGTTTTTTCCGTCGTCGTCGTCTGCAAATGTCAAAAAGTTTGTACAAGCTTCTTCTTCATGCTATAACTAATATTACTTGACAGATTGCTTCAATATCTGGACACTTGATACATCAAAAAGCTGGTACAAGTTTATTCATCATCGTATAACAATAATATTACATGTACTTGGTGGATTGCTTTAATATTTGGACACTTGATAGATGTAAGCATTTAGAACACATGTACTCATGCCGCCATTAACACGACATTGATATTTAAGACGTTCACATGGTTGTGGAACACTTAGCCATTATTTTATGTCAAGTCAAAAAGTTTCTTCAACCTTGACCTTTTTTTTGTGTTTTAGCATGCACTTCTCTGACGTTCTCTGGTTGTGTAATGCTTACTTTAGCACAATTGCCCATGAGCTTGTTACAGTCAAATGCCTCAGCAGGCGCAACGCTTCCATGGCAGAAGTATTGTTTTCTTTACAATACTACTTGTGACTACATATCGCATGAATATCTGTTGATTTACTGTGGTTATGCCTAAATACCACCCTTAAGTCTTTTCTAATGAATGCTAATGTTTGGACAATTCAATTAATCAAAACAGGGGTTGAAAATCTGAAAATAATTTAAACAAGTGTGCCGAAGGTCACAATGTAAGCCAGTCGAGGCAAGGCCAGTTAACAAGGGGAGATAACTCACTGAAAACCAATAGAGTTCTTCATCTTGACGTGATAAATATGTATGCCGAATTTGGTTACGATCCGTCAAGTAGAACTCGAGTTTTTGTGTAGACAAGGATACAGAGTGCGAAAATTAAAAATTGCCGCCAAGGGGAGATAAGTTATCGGATATTGTTGACAATCAATAGGTTTCTTCATCTAGCCATGATAAAACATGTATACCGAATTGGGTTACTATCGGTGAAGTAGAACTTGAGTTATCGCGTGGACAATGATACAGAGTGCGAAAATTAAAAATTGCCGACAAGGGGAGACAAGTCATCGGAATTTGAAAATGAATAGACGTCTTCGTCGTGCCGTGATAAACATGTATACCAAATTTAGTTACGATCCGTCAAGTAGAACTCTAGTTATTCGTGGACAAGTTGTGCCCACCTGCCCGCCGCCCGCCCGTACAAGGTGAATACATAATAGTGATGATAATACATCCCGTTTTTTATACACCTGTTTGAAAAAACGGGACGTATTATGTATTCATCTTGTACGGGCGGGCGGCTGGTGGGTGGGCACAGCTTGTCCACGCAATAACTAGAGTTTTACTCGACGGATTTTAACCAAATTCGGTATACATGTTTATCACGGCAAGATGAAGAAGCCTATTGATTTTCAAAAATTTCCAATTACTTATCTCGCCCTGGCGGCCATTTTTATTTTTCACACTCTGTATCCTTGTCCACGCAATAACTCAAGTTCTACTTCACCGATCGTAAACAAATTCGGTATACATGTTTATCACGGCAAGACGAAGAAGCCTATTTATTTTGACAGATCGTGATCAAATTCAATATACATGTTTATCATTGCAAGAACCCTATTAATTGTCAGTGAGTTATCTCCCCTTGTTAATTGGCCTTGCCTCGACGGGTGTATATTGTGACCTTCGGCACTCTTGTTTCAAATTGGTTCATAAAAATGGAGTAGGTCCTGATGAGAGGCTGATGACAAGCCATCATGATGATATAGCTTGTAACAATCAGCTCATTTGGTTCTACAGTGTATGCACATGTAGCATTAAAAGAGTTAAATGACAAGTTGGTTTAATTCATCTTCTATTTCCAGGATCATCGAAGTTGGGAGACCACAGTATGATAGCGGAGAATATGAATGTCGCCAATATTCCCTCCATTGCGACAAAGATGTTGTCCTACTTGGACTGGAACGACAAGTTAAACACCATCGTTGCCATACCAACCTGGAAGACACACCTCCAAACATCGGCTGCTTGGATTATTGTTGATTATAAAAACGAATTTGAAGAAAATGTTTACTTTGCCAGAGAGAAAAGGGCTGCGCTGTTGTTTGCTCTGAAAGTCTATGGTAGATGCATGAGACGGATAAATCTGGCATTTGGGTACAAGATTGGTCGCACAGGGTTGCAGATTCTCCATGCGGTGTCTGAACACTGTCCTGCACTTCAGAAGTTCTTCGTCTCCCAGGAGCTAGCACAATCTGAGCTATACGCCACTGCATTCTGGAAAAAAGCTGTGCACAAGCAATCGGCTCTATTCTTGAAAATTGTAAGTGTTTGGTTGAATGCGGGATAAAGTCTCCAATTATCGACTGGTCAGATGCTCCGGATACAAACGTAGTTTTAGTTACAATACAGTCAAATGTTTCTCATCGGCTGACACAGTTAGAACTGACATCAAACTCCCTGGTTGAGCATGAAGGCCATTTGGAGCAGTTGGTGCACTTTACGCAGCTGAAGAAGCTGACAATTAGACGAGAGAAGATTAACAACGATATAATCCTGCATCTGGTGAACTGTCGCTTAGAGGAAATCAAACTGTACCAAGATGAAGAAATCGTCTGATGCTAGTCAACTTAATGATGTGGTGTGGAATGAAATTTTGAAAGTTCGTCCAAAGTTCAAGGTGGATTTGGTCCTGCGATACATCCTTGTGATAAAGGATTCATTTGCAGTGCATATGCCTTTGAGAAATCTAGTCTATGGATGATCTAGTCAATATTGTTACAAAAGTGGTCATGGATTACTTAGTTGCTAACTACAAGCACACACTTTAAGCTTCACGTACACAAAATCTTATCTGGATAACTTTGAAACAGGAGATAGTCGTCTGCCAGGCGCATTGGTTGACATGGTGGTCAAGTGTCAAAAGCTACAGACAGTTCGGTATGGATTTCCGCTATCCAGTACCACTGTATTGTTAATAGCACACGCTAGAAAACTTCAAACGTTTGCAATAAATTCTATCGAAGTGTCATATGAATTTGACTGGCCAGTTTCAGAAGACTGGGACCCATCGTTTGTCGAGTGGTTGAAGATCAGTGGCGGGAACGAAAGTTCACTTGAAGCTGCAGTCTCAGAATTAATAGGCTATCCATGGAAACTGATGTACGAGAATGTGAACTTTTTCAATATTAACAAAGACGGGGAGTGTTACATGTATTTGTAATGTGTGATTTGTCAGCTGTGATTACACATAACCCTTTCATCCATACATAACCATACATAAATTAATGGGCTTTCACAGTCTAATAATACTACGCTAGTGTAATAAGTATGTAAATGGGATTGTTACAGAACACAAGTAGTATCTGTGCCCTTAAAGGTACATGCCCACTCAGTAGGCACAAACTGCTGTGTATAGGAATTAAATAAGTGTATAATTGTGTCACTATTCCATCAGTTCTAAAGACTACGAGTGGCCGCTATACAGGTATTATCATTTAGTAATATTTATTTTACTGATAGTAACGCTCATTGGTATCAGGCTATTTTCATATGCAAATGAGGCATGGTATTTTTTTAATTATTTATAGTAATTAAATGTGTCACCTGAACAAATAAATAATGAAGTATGATAATTGCACATCAAAAAATAAATACAGAGTGTAAATAGTAATGTCTGTTAACAATTTAAGGAAACATTGTTATCGCCCCTGATATCAGTGTGGAAAGTTACGTCTGATATAAAATGTACAATAATGCCAATCAATACGTGGGATAATGGTGAATGAATGTTTATTTTGCCAGAAAATGTCTCGGATGATGTCTCTGATATAAAGAACATTTTGTGCCTACTGAGTGGACATGTACCATTGTACCGATGTCATTGTCATCTATCTTTGATAATAACGCTTGTTCAAGTTCGCCAAGCACACCGCATAGTTTGGCAAGGTCATATGTCTGATTTATAGTGGAACATCTCTAAACTGGACACCCTGGGGACCTCCCAGGTGTCCGGTTTCTGTGCTTATGCAATAATATAATTTAGTTATAATTTAATATATTTATTAAATTTGTTGACTGATTTCAAAAGAAACTCGACATTGTCTCGTTTTTTTATGAAATCGGGAAACTTATTTAATAAATATAATCATGATAAAATTAAGTCGCCACTCATGTAAGATCGTCATGAACTATTTCATTATTCAGTGTGAAATTTATAAAAATAAGAAAAAGATATGCAACTAGTGTAGTCCGTAGATCCTAATGAGACAAGTGGTCTGACATAACTTTTATCCTTCCAAACGACATGGCAAGTGAATTGTAAATTTAACCCTTTCCACTGACCGAGACCTGTTCATTTTCAGAAAATGAAACTCGGTCTAATCCATTATAAAAAAGGGATTTTTTTCTCCTAAAAAGTAATACTAGATGGCTGCTGTTCGCATGTCGCGCCCATCGAGGCTTTGGTAGTACACCGAAAAACTTTAACCCGGACGTACGTACATACAAACGCCAATGTGCCGACTATCGCGCTGTCCGCAAATCAGAGTGACAAAAAATTACTTGCAAAAAGTGCCGATTCTGAGGAGACAGAACCGGCTCATCTGGATCTACACTTTTTGCAAACACTATTATAGACTTATGTAGTGTTGAAAGGGTTAATATAGAATCTGCAAGCGGCACACTCAGAATGAACATGTAAAACACATGCTGTAGCCCAGTTTCTAAACGATAAAAAATTATTTTCGTCTGCAAGGATATACATTACTTCAGAACAATTAGTTGGTGTTACTTTCATAGTACATTTACCGGTATTTAATTTATTTTAGTTAGAAAAATATATAAAATATTCACAGTTAATCAGATTAGACTTTGATCTGTTATAGCTGTAGGTTCTTGAAGAACGGTTTATATTTCTGTGTTTTATGGATTATTTCGGTACCTCTGGTGGCTTGGGTGCATTGTTACCAACATAAAATTTACGTCACCTCCCGCGAATTACACATATAAGTTTGGTAATTTACTCTCGTGTACATGTAGCAGGATCATGATCAGACTTCACAAATGCACAGACTGGTTTTGCGCTCACAAAGGCTTTATACACTATCATAATTTTGAACTTACAAACATTTTAGTCGTACAAAGTTTAGTGAAACGGCCCAGTGTGATTAGAACTATACTCTCCAGTAGCGGATTCAGGAGGGGGCTTTCAGGATTCCAGATTATTTATTCTTTTGCAATTGAGAAGCTGTCTGATTATGTAAACAAGAGTTCCGAAGGTCACAATATACGCCCGTCGAGGCAAGGCCAGTCATCAAGGGGAGATAACTCAAAAATCAATAGGCTTCTTCATCTTGCCGTGATAAACATGTATACCGAATTTGGTTACGATCGGTGAAGTAGAACTTGAGTTATTGCGTGGACAAGGATACAGAGTGCGAAAATTAAAAATGGCCGCCAAGGGTAGATAAAGGCTTCTTCGTCTTGCCGTGATAAACATGTGTACCGAATTTGGTTACGATCGGTGAAGTAGAACTCTAGTTATTGCGCGGACAAGCTGTGCCCGCCTCCCGCCCACCCGTACAAGATGAATACATAATACGTCCCGTTTTTTCAAACGGGCGTATAAAAACTAGAAAATGTGTTCATAGCACACGGATGCCCCCACATGCAGCCTTGATAGTAAAAGGGCATCATTATTACAAAGCTAATCCCTAGACAGACATTGTGGGGGTGTTTCACAGTTATATAGGGAATTTGTGTGTCCCATTAGTCAAAAAATATATCAAATACAATTCAATGTTTTCATGCAAAAATATTAACTTCGATATTTTTGCCATATTGTGTGAAAACAGTTTTTGGATCAGGTTCCTCGTTTTGAAACTGTGCTGCCTAAAACACGCCTCGCTGCATGGGCCTACATACACTACATTTAAATGTATAACATGGGCTTGTAATAATGTACAGTGTGTATTTATGATGTTTATAGTGTTCTTGTAAAGAACTGGTCACGAACAAACTAATTTCACAATGTTACAGTTATTTTGAGTCGATATATATATATAATATAATACCTTTCAAAAGTGTCTGATGTGCATCGCCAAATAGCATGCGCTTGTATATAGCAATACTACCTGCAATCATGTCACTATATATACAAAATCAGTTCTTAATATAGTACCTTCATCGGTTAATGAAATAAAACACATAGTGACATTACAATTGCATGTGCTACAGATATATATGACGTTACACCAAATTCTGCAGACACTAGGGGCTACAGACACTACACATGTTATTATATCTGATAATGCCCATTTTTACCACAATTAATTGTGTGCAATTAACTTGTGTATGATTTATTTCATACACAGGTAGTAAGGTAGTTATTAAGCAGTGAAAAAGCAATTACCTGACAAACATGTCTTATTTATGTTTTCTAACATCTGTCACTTGGACAAAATTGTCAATTATATGTGTTCCCAAATTACAGTAATTGGCTAAAGTGAATCAGTCAGTGTCAGAGGTATAGAACTACAATACCATTGTATTATTAAACTAATCATCTTTCTTATATGATAGTGAAAATGACAAGTAGTGCCATTTTGTGAATCACATTATGGGGCTACAGACACTACCAATTGTACATGTACATGTAACTACATGTGGTGCGGTATGGTACAGCTATGCTATTATATAACATTGTTGTACACTAAATTGTCACAGACACTACATGTACATAAATGTCACACATATTGTTGATATAACCACAGACACTTTGTTTATGAAACGAGGCAACTTTTTATTAACAGTAAACTAGTAACACCAACAGTTGAACACTTTAACAATTAACACCATACATTGTCAGTTGTTTTGTGCATAGCACTGTCATTTTGAAAGTTTCAGAAAAAACACTTAACATGCACATTATTATTTAAACACAAATAATTCCTCCTGTTAGTGCTTTTCTGTGAAAGTGTTGGTTCTGGAAGAATGTCAGTCACACTATTAGTTGGTTCCCGGGATACTTCGGGCCATGTGTGGTGGTCGGGCGAACGAGACGGCGTAAATTAACGGTAGGGGTTCCTTCTTAATAGGAATCACGATTTGCCTGGTTTGGCCCTCAGGTACGTTTTATCTTTGGCTCTTTAGTTACCTGGGAGTTGAATTGGGTTATTGCCCATTATAAAAGTAGATTATTACTGATACTACTGCTTTTGGGAGGGGCCAAGTAATTCTGGTGTGGCGAGAACCTGGCATCAGATCAGGATTATTCTGATTTCAGGGCTGAATATATAGTTTTGTTAATGTAAATAATCAGTTCTGATTTTGGGATTTTCCCCGTATTTGTATATGTACTTGAACATGTACATGTACTTGTACAGGTAATATATGGAATTACTTCAAAATAACATGCACTATCATGATTATGTTGTATTATTTTGATACGATACTGTTTTGGTATGTGGTTTTCTATAGTACCTGAGCGACACATTTCTCTTAGCTACTTGACTTCTAACCGCTGAGGCTGACTGAGACGTATCCATTTAACTTTCTTTATTATACTGGTTAGAGCGTCTGCTTTCAATGCACCATTGCAACATATTTGGCAGAGGCATGATCGTCTGATGGTCTCTGAAACTCTACGGACTTGGATTGGTTTAAGTTTCCAAAAACCTGTAAGTCTTAATTTCACGTCTGTGTTTTGTAACATGAATGTTTTAGACCTTGAGCCAGCAATAACCACCCCCTCCCCCCCCGCTCTACCCCACATACATACATACGATTTTCCTCACAAATAAATTGAAAAATACAGGAGATCGTCATGCAATAGCCTTCCACAATAATTGTCAGAACAGTCAAAATGGCCGTCAAAATGGCCGTCAAAATGGCCGTCAAAATGGCGTCAAAATGGCCGTCAAAATGGCCGTCAAAATGGCCGTCAAAATGGCCGTCAAAATGGCCGCCAAAATGTTCTTGTTTTGTTCTATTCCTTACTGTATGAGTTGTTATAAACTGCATTTCATGCACCTATTACATGTATACATACCAGTTTGAGGTATACAAATCAAATCATTTGATACCATATACATATACAGGTATACAATGCTATAATATATATTCAAAATGGCCGCCAAAATGATCAGATGTTCAATAATATTGATGCAGTTTTCAGTAATTGAACAACACTAACATTGTTATGTATAGAGTGTGATATTCTGCCTATTTTCAAAGACAAATATGGATGTATTTCAATCAATTTGAGTATTGAAGAACTGTTTCAAAGTGTGTCCAAAATGGATTGAATGTTGACAAGGAATACAATGTTATTATCGTTAACGAGCACACTTCTGACAGTTAAGCGAGCATGATGATCATTGGCCAAGGCAGTATGTAGTATGGTATGATGAATGGCATGGGTATGCTTATTGCAAACATGCATAGCTTTCACCCACATTAAGCATCCCGCATATGTCTTCACATGTGACAATATTTTTAATTATCCCTTGGTCGTGAGTTGCATTGGTAAATAAATACAATACATGGTAACGATATGTAAGTCATGCAGTCACTGATGTAATCAGTTCTACATTAACCACTACATGTGCTGTATTCATTCTTCTAATTAAACATTATTGAAACGAATACACCAAATTGTACATGTAGTTGAAAACACAACACTGTTTAAGTACCTGATGCCAATTAAGTATTGTCACTGTTCTAATTTATCTACAAATATATTTACATTTGTATATAATTTGCCCTGCCTCGTGGGCCATTGTAAATTGGTAGTGTCTGTAGCCCCTGTCACACTTGGTAGACATGATCATGTTCAGCCATTTAAATGTGTAAACAGTTAATCCTATCATAGTTATTTAACAATAGACTGCTTATGGAAGACTTTAAGCCATTAATATGAGCTTCGTATGTACACTAACGGATAACACGGTGATGATTTTGAATGATTTCAATTGTGCAAAATCATGGAATTACTGATTTTTCTTCTTTCGAATGCTTTGATAACTAATTATGGTTGTTTATTCACAGTGGGGCATGATTTCAAGATGTAAAAATGTGAAGACTGTGTACATAAGGTCCAAATGGCTTTAATATACTGGGTATTAGGTAGGGGCTACAGACACTACAAGCTACCTAGATAAATATTGATGGAATTGCAACCATATGTCTGCTCCATAATCTAAGTTGGTTAGATGCTTGCATATCTGTTGTTCTTGTAGGTCAGAAAAATGGAGCCAAATGATAGTCATGAACTAAAATATAAAAAATAGCCCTAATTGCAAATGGGGGCTACAGATACTACGGAATACACATGTTCAGAATATTTTTGATATTTTATATGCAGAATATTTGGATGTATTTAAGTTAATATTTTGAAAGTATTATATATGTCAGAATTGTAGTATATCATTTGTGACTGCATTCTCACAGCTAAATTGTCAGTATGGGTATGCTAACATATGTGAATAAAAATTGCAAAAATATAGCAAAGACCATTTTGAGGAAGTTATGACTATGTGGTGACTTTGCTATATAGTGCGGAAAGAAATCGAATAAACTACAGAGCACATACCTCATTACCAATACAGACATATATATTGATGATAAATTATGTATATATCGAATAATAGCTCAGTAAAGTTTAGGTAATTTTCAATGACACAATATAACGATGAAAAAATGCCATTTTTCAACATTATAATTATTCCCGTGTCAAAACCGCTCAACGTACAGAACATTATATACAAAGACTCGCACACACAAATGAACATGTATTTAATACATAAACTGGAGAAATACTGTTTTCCCTATATAACTGTGAAACTCCCCTGTGGGCAAATATTATTGAAATTGGCGAAGGAGTTATTGAGAAAACATTAACAACTTATACACGCATTTGCGTTACAAACAATGTGAACATAAGTCCCCAGGGACCTTGACTTTGGGTGTTCGGGCGTGGGTCATATGCGAAACAAAGCACCATCCCTAGACAGACATTGTGGGCAAATATTATTGAAATTGATGAAGGAGTTATTGAGACAAGAATTCCGCCACGGAAGCGGTATCGCGCCTGCCGAGGCATTTGACCGTGAACATTACAAGTAAATAAATGACCTTGACCTTGAGAATTTGGATGCGGGTGTGAGCGTAATGAAGCATCATCCCTAGACAAACATTGATGTGAAATATTATCAAAGTCTACCAAGGTGTTAAAGAGATATTGTGAAAAAACAATAACTTTAACGCAGAACGCCTTTCTGTTACAAAACCGGTGAACATTAAAAGTAAATAAATGACCTTGACCTTGAGAATTTGGATGTGGGGTGTGCGTAATGAAGCATCATCCCTAGACAAACATTGATGTGAAATATTATCAAAGTCTGGCAAGTGGTTAAAGAGATATTGTGACAAAACAGTAACTTTAACGCATTTCTGTTACAAAACCGGTGAACATTAAAAGTAAATAAATGACCTTGACCTTCAGAATTTGGATGTGGGGGTGTGCGTAATGAAGCATCACCCCTAGACAAAGATTGATGTGAAATATTATCAAAGTCTGGCAAGGGGTTAAAGAGATATTGTGAAGAAAAACAATACCTTTGAACGCATTTCTGTTACGAAACCGGTGAACATTAAAAGTAAATAAATGACATTGACCTTCAGAATTTTGATGTGGGGGTGTGCGTAGTGAATCATCATCCCTAGACAAAGATTGATGTGAAATATTATCAAAGTCTGGCAAGGGGTTGAAGATATTTTGTGAAAAAACAATAACTTTAACGCATTTCTGTTACAAAACCGGTGAACATTAAAAGTAAATAAATGACATTGACCTTCAGAATTTGGATGTGGGCGTGTGCGTAATGAAGCATCATCCCTAGACAAAGATTGATGTGAAATATTATCAAAGTCTGACAAGAGTACCCGGTTAAAGAGATATTGTGAAAAAAACAATACGTTTAACGCATTTCTGTTACAAAACCGGTGAATATTAAAAGTAAATAAATGACCTTGACCTTCAGAATTTGGATGTGGGCGTGTGCGTACGTAATGAAGCATCATCCCTAGACAAAGATTGATGTGAAATATTATCAAAGTCTGACAAGAGGTTAATGAGATATTGTGAAAAAACAATAAGTTTAACGCATTTCTGTTACAAAACCGGTGAACATTAAAAGTAAATAAATGACCTTGATAATTTGGATGTGGGGGTGTGCGTAATGAAGCATCATCCCTAGACAAACATTGATGTGAAATATTATTAAAGTCTGGCAAGGGGTTAAAGAGATATTGTGAAAAAACAATAACTTTAACGCATTTCTGTTACAAAACCGGTGAATATTAAAAGTAAATAAATGACCTTGACCTTGAGAATTTGGATGTGGGGGTGTGCGTAATGAAGCATAATCCCTAGACAAACATTGATGTGAAATATTATCAAAGTCTGGCAAGGGGTTAAAGAGATATTGTGAAAAAACAATAACTTTAACGCATTTGCCTTACAAAAAAAACGGACGACGCGGACGACGACGACGCGGACGATGACGACGGAAAAAGCGCCGACTATAGTCGCGCCTCTTGCAAAGCAGGCGCGACAACAACATTAAAAACATAAACTCATTCGCCTTGCAAACAAGGTGAACATAAGTCCCCAGGGACCTTGACTTTGGGCGTTCGGTCTTCGGTCATATGCGAAACAAAGCACCATCCCTAGACGGACATTGTGGGCAAATATTATTGAAATTAGTGAAGGAGTTATTGAGAAAACATTAAAAACATAAAAACATAAGTCCCCAGTGACATTGGGTGTCCGGGCATGGGTCATGTGCGAAACAAAGCAGCATCCGTAGACGTGGGCAAATGTTATTGAAATTGGTGGAGTTATTGAAAATGCATTTGCCTTACAGACGCACGCTCAGTGACGGACAGGGGTAAATATAATGCCCCCCCCCCACCTCTCCTAATAAATTGGTGGGGGCATAAACATAGCAAGCACTGTCAAATAAGGGTGATTCTATCGAATCAAGGTCCAGATATAAAGAACCCATTCTGAAGATATTCGCATAATGAGCAGTAACTACTGAAAATTAATTTTGACTGGTCTCCCCCTTCGGCTAAATCATGGATCCACCACTGCTCTCAAATGTTGCAGCTACTGGACAAATGAGGCTGACAGCATGTGTGGCCAACCTAGCTTCGTTAGAATCATTGTGGATGTTTCACCGACTGAAAGGCAAACATGCCAGACCTGACTAGACTGCACGGCTGCGTAGGCTGCTCTGGGTCTACACTGGTTGCAAATACCATAAGCTCCATTTCTCCAGTCAACCACATTATATACAGCTCGCATTTAGGACATTTGGATAAAAAAACACGGTACATTTCTTCAACAGAATCTTTTATTTCAAATTAAACTGATCCCACAATCATTCCATAATCTCAATTTATTCACTGCCATAATATGTATCTTAATAGGGATTTTCCCCATGCTTACAGGCCTGAAATGACCATAGCTGTCGACAAGCCGTTAAACACCATTTGATAAACAAAACATCTTAACTCTTTGCATGCTAGCGGCGAAAATATCCGCCAAACGAATTAGGAGTATATGTTTTATTTCTCTCTGTAAATATGTCTTGAAATTTCATTAGAATTGAGTCCTCATGACTCAATTCTAATGAAATTCCAGGACATATTCATGATATTTACGGGGAGAAAGACAAGAAAATATGATGAATTTTTGTCTGCTAGTTTTGAACTATTTATAGCCCACAAGTTTCCCAGCATGCAAAGAGTTAACAATGACTTGATTCTTGAGGATTTACATCCTAGCAGCGCAGTACGAGAGATGCATATATTTAGCGATGAATCCATCCTTAACCCTTACAATGCTGAATTAAAATTTGTCGTCTGCTGTTTTATTTTCTATTTTTCTCATCAAAACATGCTTTGACAACACTTTATAATCATTTTCAATGGAAACGATTTTAACATGCTGCCAAACCAAGTCAAAATAAGAAACAACAACAGACGACAATTTTCGGTTCTGCATTCTAAGGGTTAATGATTTGCATCTGAACAGCAGAGGATGGCAGGGTACACGTATGCATATATTTAATGAAGAATCCAAGGATTCCTATCTTAATCTTACTGGGATTCACACCTGGGGGCCAAGTGGTGTAGTAAAGGTGTCTGGCACCAAATCAGGCTGTGTTTCCGTACTGAAAGTTCTTATTGTAATTCCAGCCCTGAATGTACAGTTCTCCCCCCCCCCCCCACCCCAATACAGGTGCATTCCCATCTGTATATGACACGCCTGAAAGTGTATTGTTAATGTAAATCACCATTCAAGTGTAATCCCATTTATTTTCATATGAATTGCATATGTGGCAAATTTTGCTGTGTATGATTCTGGGGCTGGCTGATTGGCACATGCTGAATCGATAGGAAGTACAAATAAGCGAGCGGCTGTTAATATACGTAAAAAATTGCCACAATTATAGATTCTGGTCTTTATAAACATTTACACATTCCACACAGTATGGTCCGGTCTGTATTGACTTGTTCACCATTTATTCACTGCCATAATAGTTATCTTAATAGGGATTTTCCCCATACTTACAGGCCTGAAATGACCATAGCTGTCGACACCCCCCTAAATTCGCCGATGTCCGCTATTATAACAGTAATCTCAACAAATCTTGAAACGCATTAATATACAGGTTTGCATGAAAATGTCACAATTTACCACCGTTTAAATCCGAATTTAAATGACTTAAAATGGAGGAAAGTGCATTTCAGACCGTCTAGGTTTAACAAATTTCAGGGGGAGCATGCCCCCGGACGCCTCTAGCGTACTCGCTCCACTACGTGGGGCTCGCCCCTGACGCACCCCCCAATAGAAAATCCTGCATACGGGCCTGATTTCATTGGCTGAATGATGTTACCGAATGATGTCAGTGTGATTATGCAATGCAAAGGACAGCCGAAGGCTGGTGACGGGGAGTGCACGAGTGGGGTGTCCCCTGTCGTTAGACGGGGGGTACGGGGGTCCTTCCCCCCGGAATTTTTTTGATTTCTATGTGCAATTTCCGACGTTCTAATGCATTTTAGAGCTATAATTTCCACAATCGCACCACCGAATTTCCGTAAGAATAATATCTGTAAATTTTAGATAAATCGTAGAAAATGACTTTCAACACTCCTCCAAGGAAATCGACCCGAACTTGCGTCTCAGACAACTCTTATCACGAATCGTGACGTATTGCTGATGCTTAAACTCTGATTTTAGGCACATTATGAAAACACAACATTTTAGAATAGTATACGTTTGAATATTGTCACCATGAAATTAGATGCATGTTGCCAAGAACATACCGGTACGTGCAGCACAATTTGGATGCATGGATTTATATGATGATGAACTGAGCACAGTTTACCGACGATGTACGAGGGGCTTTTCAGAAGTAATGAGACTTTTCCTCTAATTCAAGGATCGCTTGGAATATAACCTTGAAAGTCGGACAAAACGAAGTTTCATCTTTTATGAACCAAATCTCTAACCTTCACGTTATTCGCATAAATATTAAGAAAATTATGGTGGGTAGACGTGCAAGCCAGGTACCTAAATCATTTTTCAACTTTTACTTTTCACATCGGTCATTTTCATTTATTTTGGTTGTTGAATCGTAGTGGAATTGCCGCGTTTCGTGTCTAGGTGGTGGGGTCCAAACACGACATGAATTTAATCTGGCTAGGGAGCGGGGTGGTGGGCTGTAGATGTGGTTTTTTAGGTGGGGGATGAATATGTACACATATGAAAATATCATTTACCCGGGTACAAAGTAGGAGTCCAACTTCCGTTGGCTTTTATCTTTAGAGTTTTTCATGATGCAGACAAATTAGTGTTGTTGTTGTTGCTGTTGTTTTATGTCTATAATTCAGGCGCTTATTTTTGGCCACAATCTCTCAACAGCCACAGAGACTGGAGTTACATTGGAGGGCGAAGCCGATTCTAGACTAGTTGACATCGCGATCATACATATTCAACATGTATTCCTGAAATAGAAACAGTCTATATCCAATAGCAGAGACGTATTATGTACCTTCCTTACCAATAGTCATATTTGCACCCAAAAGTTAAACCGTTGGCTTTTATCTTTAGAGTTTTTCATGATGCAGACAAATTAGTGTTGTTGTTGTTGCTGTTGTTGTATGTCTATAATTCAGGCGCTTATTTTTCGCCACAATCTCTCAACAGCCACAGAGACTGGAGTTACATTGGAGGGCGAAGCCGATTCTAGACTAGTTGACATCGCGATCATACATATTCAACATGTATTCCTGAAATAGAAACAGTCTATATCCAATAGCAGAGACGTATTATGTACCTTCCTTACCAATAGTCATATTTGCACCCAAAAGTTAACCCCCCCCCCATCCCCCCCCTATCCCCCCCCCCCCCCCCCCCCCCCCCCCCCCCCCCCACCCCCCCCCCCCCCCCCCCCCCCACCCCCCCCCCCCCCCCCCCCCCCCCCCCCCTGGCGACGCCTATGGATCCAGATGAGACCGCTAGTCACATCAGGATCTGCACTTTTTGCAAGTAATTAAAAAAAAAAATTAACAAAAACACTCCATTTTCATAAATGGACTAGTCTGAAAACCATTTGTGATGGTTGGATTGGTGCAAAATTAAGATATCAAAATCCATTCCAGCTACTTAGGGGTGAAATGGTTAAAAGGCAAACATATCTATTGCGCATACTAGTTAGGTGGTGTATTGTCATATCTACTGGCAGTCACACCCTTATGTGTATCACAGTTCAATTGTTGTACAGAAACAAACATTTTCTAGAGACCGATGGGGATGGTCAGGATTAACATCATATGGAACAAAATATAGCTGAGTTTGCATAAATGTAATAATAAACAAGAGGGCCACAATGATCCTATATTTCTCACATCACGAAACAGGCCCTCACGCCTTCAATACCCGCGGACCTATCCGCTATAAGGCACATTTGGGTAGAACCAGCTGGTACAGTGTTATATAACTACAATTACCAGAACATAATGTCAGAGTTTCAATTGCTAACATTTATTTTGTTGTCACTTTCATATAAAAGAAAATAGTATCAACTGAAGTTATATGTCTTAAAGTTTAATGCTTATGGTGAAGGTTACCAAGGTGAAGGTCACATAAAATACACTGGATGGATAGCCATCAATGTAAGGAAACTATTTATGAAGTTTGGTAATAATATGACTAACTGATCAGGAGATATTTAACATTTGGACGTACATGTATGTCCAAAATTGTTGAGATCAAGGTGAAGGTGACCAATGTCAAAGTCAGCTGAATTACACTAGATGAATAGCCATCAGTGTGAGAGAGAACATGTTGACGTACATGTATGCCCAAAATTGTTGACACCAAGGAGAAGGTGACCAAGGTCAAAGTCAGCCGAATTACAATGAATGGAAGGCCATCAATGTGAGAAAGCTATTTATGAAGTTTGTTAATGATCCGTCTAACGTATTAGGAGATTATTCAACATTTGGACGTACTTTCAAAATTATTGACATGAAGGTGAAGGTCACCAAGGTGTAGGTCAAGGTCACACAAATTGCTGAAACCAATGTTAAGGTCACCTAGGTTACGGTCACCCAAATTACACTGGTTGGATAGCCATCAATGTGACAAAGCTGTTTATGAAGTTTTGTAATGATCCAACTAACATATCAGGAGATATTCAACATTTGGACGAACATCCAAAATTGTTGACACTAAGACCTTGGTCACCAAGATCAAGGTCACAAAGGTCAACGTCACACAAATGCCACCGTGTGGATAGCCATCAATTTGAGGAAGCTATTGATGAAGTCTGGTAATGATCCGACCTTTGGACATATGTTCAACATTATTGACATGACGACGACGATGACGACGACGACGACCGCTATTTCTCGCCCACCAGGTGCCCTGAGAAAAGGATATATGTGTAGTCACGCCCATGTGAGATTTCCTTGTCTCACCCTACACGTGCTTGTCTCACATCTAGCAACGACACATTTTCTAATAGGGCAACATTACGGCTAATGAGTCTTACAATTACCCCATAACATAATAAATATGGTTGATGTTTATTGTTTTCAATGGATGTTGATGTGCTTATTATCACGTATTAGCATCGTTTCTGACAACATATTCTGACACTCGGGTGGAATATCCTTGTCCCACACCGGTGCATATGAAGGATACTCTTAGTCTCACTTTATATTATTGTTGACGAAACAAAAAGTACTTTAGTCCTCAGACCCGTAGTTTGCGGAAAGTGACGTGGGAAGGCGATTTTCTTAATTTGTTTTATTTTTGTATGAGATTCTCGTCCCTGATTTCATTCAAGGTGCCTTTCTTATATGCACATTATATGCTGAATAAAGTTGCTATAACAACCTCTGCAACCAGATTTCTGGATGTTAAGTTTATTTCAGCTAATTTGGTACAAGACCATCCAAGGATCATTCCTGTAAAGTCTAAATGAAATTGACCCAGTGATATAGATGTTATTTGAAGCAATTGTTGACAAACGGACGGACGGACGGACGGACGGACGTGGGTGATGGGAAAAGCTATATAGCGTACATCTCACAGGACTATTTTGATGTTTCACTCCATGTGTTACTCTTCCACAGCCCGTGTTTGTATTTTCATCAAACCATTTACTACCGTAAATCATATATTCTTACCTTTTACTACCGTAAATCATAAATTTTGACCATTATTTTCCGCAAAGCCGTCGGCTTTCACATGTATTAATATATCATATTATTCTGACCCGCTTAACAAAATACGCACGTTTAGCAAACAAGTTCGGTAAAACCACCACGTGCCCAGCGTACCGGAAGCCAGAAACACCTGGGATAGAAATCTCCTAATTGTTCTGGCGTCTGACGAATACGCACATAAATCGATCTGATTCAAGTCTTAGGGATACATTGGTAAGTGTCACATTTGTTGCTCAGCCAAGGACGTAGTCCTGGCATATATAAACATAGAACGTGCCGAATAAAACTGCATTATGAGCACAGAACGCGACGAAGTCCTGTCACTCGAGGACAGTGAAGCAGAAACTGGGTTTAGCCCAGTGTCTCCTTTAGGCTTTGTCGGATATTGAACGGGCGCAGCCCAGTAAAAGCAAAAGATTAAAGTATGTTGTTGTGAGACCCCACAAAGGAAAAAAAGAAAGACACGAAAGGTGGCTGTAGCACTAAAATTAGTAACAATGACTTTGTAAACCCAGGCACAAGTGGTAATAGGCAGAAAGTGAATACACAAAATAAAGGGAATGTGAAACTCACTAACGCCAATTGTTTACATTACTAAACTTTCGCAGATAGATAGTGTAAGCCTACGGGAAGTTTTGGGTATTAATACGTCGAACAATCCGAACTCCGAGTGTTTCGCTGACGACGATGATTTTAACGGTTATTTTGGACAACACATTAGAGCAAGTGCCAACTATTCGTGTTGAATTGGATACTGCAGATATATCTGGTGACGAAGTCACGGATGCAACTCGTGCTGTCCATCTAGACCGAGCTCTCTTCGAATAAGGAGAAATTATAGTCGGTGTCTTCCCCAGTTAAAGGAAACGGAAAAGGGCAGACCAGTTACCAGCTCAGTAGCGAGCACGATTAACATTGCGTGTGTTACGCAGTGTAATACTGACATTTTTTCTAAATACAAGGTGCCTGAGAATTGCGTTAAGGCAGGTCCGCCGATTGTGAACAATGACATGGTTGACATCCAAAACATAGTTGCGTCAAGTATGGTGCCTGTAATCAAGTTGTTAAAGCCTCAAATCAAAAACATCCCGGAAGCCAAGACTTTGTTATCAGATTCACTCACCTTGTTGGGCCAGATTCAGTATAATATGTTCATTCGTCGTATATATATGATTAGGCCAAATTTAAAACCAAAATATCTTTGTAATGTTTCAATGCCGATATCTACGCAACGCTTTGGTGACGACATCACAAAATATGTTAAAGCATGTGAATCTGTGACAGCTCTGGGTAAATACCAAGGGTACAGAATGCCGTCATTTCGAGGTAGAGGTGGTCGACCGACGCCAAGAAGAGGATATTATGGTCATACATATGGCGGTCCAAATTATGGTGGAGCACCAAATGGCCAATTCCGACCGTATCCCCAAATAGGGGTCTTCCGTGGCTCTAGAGGGAGAATTCCCCGGAGGTCAGCTACAGCACCGGCCCCAAACGAGGGGAATTAGAACAGGTGAGTGAAGTTGGAAAGCTGATATTCTAAAGGCCATTTCTGGGTATCGTATCCATTTTTATCACCAACCTGTTCAAATGAGGTTACCAAGTGAATTACCATTTAGCAAAGATCAGTGGAAATTGGTAGATCACGAGGTAAAATATGTGCAATAGTTCTTCATTGTGCAAGAAAACGATTTCATGACATCCATATATCTAAAGGATGCCTATTTGCCGTACCAATTCATGATTAGGATCAGAAGTATTTTAAGTTTTCTTGGAATGGTACATTGTATAAGTTTGTTTGTCTCCCTTTTGGTTTTTGTTCACCAAAATTTTGAAACCTGTGTATGCTAAATTTAGACATCAAAACATCAGGTGTTCATATTATAATGATGACTCGTTGAATATGAACAAAAGTGAAGAAGTTTGTACATTCAATACAATTAAAATGGTAGATACACTGTTTTAATTCCAAAACAAAAGATGGTGTATTTTTGTTTCATTATTGATTATGTGGCCTTTAAGATTTATTTAACGGAAGAAAAGCTTCAAATTAATGATAAAAGCCAAATTCTTACTACAAACACATATTTTAGTTGTTTAGAAAGAGATAAAATTGTGGGGCCAGGACTACACATGAATTTTGAAAACACAATGATATTATCTGAGGATAGTAGACGAGAATTGGCATGGTGGTTGAACAATGTTTGTGACAGGAATGGTAAAAATATTAGACCCAAAGCGGTTGGCATACATTGTAGAACCGACGCCAGTCTGGCTGGCTGGCTGGGGTTCGATCAATCTTGCCGACAATAGTTTTGCAAATGGCAGATGGAGTTTAGAGGAGTCTCTGAAACCCATAAATTGTCTGGAATTGTTGAATGTTTTTTATGCATTACAATCCTTGTATCCGTCTGAACATGATGTACACATTGAGATTCAATCAGATAATGTGTGTGCTGTAAATGATATGGGTGGTATGGCATCAACACGTATGGATGACCTGGCCAAATATATTTGGAAATGGTGTCTCCAGAGACGAATTTACCTTTCAGCAGCATACATCCCGGGGCTGATTAACACAGCAGATTATTATTCAAGATTTGTTTCTGTTTCCACGGAATGGATGCTGAACAAAGATATATTCATAAGGCTCTGCAGACAGTTTTTTGTTCCCGACATTGATATGTTTGCATCAAGGCTGAATAATCAGGTGTTGAAATTTGTCTCATGGTTCGTGGAGCCAGGTTCTTTTCACAACGACGTATTTACATTGTTCTGGCGTGGTTATAAACCAGATATTTTTTACACCGTTCAATTTGCTTGGGAAAGTTGTAAATAAAATTATGCAGGATAGAGTGGATGCTGCTATAATCATTTTCCCATTTTTGATGTCACAGCCATAGTTTCCACTGTTGATGGAAAATATGTCTTCTTTTCCGATTAGGTTGCCGAGGCACAAATATTTGTTGGTTTTACCGCACGACGGGAGAGGGGATCCCTCCAAAAATAAAGGCCTTCCACCGCAGGTTGCGGTTATCATCATTACATCTTGGAGAGAAGGCACCAGGAAACAGTACAGGTACGCTTGAAAAAGGTGAACGTTTGGAACCAGCTCAGGTTTCCCAATCCCCTTCAAACGATTGAAATAGTAGTGATGCAATATTTGTATTACCTAATGCGGTGTGTAAAATCATACTCTGTACTCAATTCACATAAAGCTATGCTGTTACAAACTTTACCATTTTTTGGTAACAATTGGTGCAAGAAATGGGATTCGTGTCCTCTAATAGTTAGATTCACGAGAGGCGTGTTTTGTAGTGCACCACCGAAACCACGATACATGTTTACATGGGATATGACAGTGGTTTTACGTTATCTGTCTTCGTTATTTCCTCTTCGAAAACTGACTTTGAAAGTACTGACTTTGAAAACTATCGCACTCATCGCCTTAGCCATTGCACCTAGATCACATACATTATCTAGTATGAGGCTTGATCATATGGTGGTTGCAAAGAGTGTATCACCTTTGGGTTTCCTAATCTATTAAAGACCTCTGGTGATACACTCTTCCTGTTGACGAGTTCAAGGCCCATAATTTCAGATCCGCCGCTGTTTCTGCTGCTTATAAAAAAGGGTGCTCGTTGAAACGTATTTTAGAAACTGCAGACTGGTCATTTGATAAGACTTTCAGACAGTTCTATTTGAGAGAATCGGTGGGCAATACTGATATTACATTTTCCTTCCAAAGCTGTATTCTCATAAAATGTATTTTGTGATGGTATTACAGATTATTTAGAAGTTGATGGCTGTTGTTTTGTTTATTTAAAGGTGCTATATTAATACATGTGAACGCCGACGGCTTTGCGGAAAATAATGGCTCCTCATCCCAGCTTTACTGCAGGCTGAGTGGAATTTTTTACCGAACTTTTTTTTTTTTGTTAAACGAGCGTATTTTGTTAAGCGGGTCAGAATGATATGCCATATTAATACATGCTCAGCCTCCGGGATGAGGAGCCATTTACTACAGTAAATCGTGTATCCAACTGTTGAATCTGGTCCATATTTGACCATACTCGATTACTGAGGTCAGGGTGATCTGGTTGAAGTCAATATACAATAAGACACTTTTTTCTCATATATTAATGAGACTGAAGTATGGCAATTTGTGACCAGTTTAGCTCTTGATCTGCTAGCACTATTTTAAAACATCATACTAATCTACTATGTTCGCAACATGACAGGTGTTTCACTGACAGATTGGTGAACAGTGCAGACCCATTCAGGAGAAATAAATGCTATCTGCAGCATGAGATGAGTTAATTGGGGCTGTATGACCATCCAACAAGTTCAATTTCAGGCACGAATGCACCTGTATGGATGGATGTACGGACAGAAACACAAGAGCAAAGCAATATGTCCCATTTGCTATCGCACAATAACAACTTTTAACACTGAATGACAGTATCCTAATCTAGTGCCAGGCACACTTACTACACCGGATTCCGTGGCTCCAGGTGTGAATCCCAGAATAATTCACTGTTAAGGTATAAATCCTTCCGGATGGATTAATTGTCAAGGTAGGCATTACATAGCTTCTTATCCTGCCATTGCATCCCTGACCACTGTGACCAAAGTCCATTGTCAAGGTGTATGATCACGTGGTACTAACAACAGCAACAAGTATTGAAATTTCCAGAATCCATCTGATTCAAAGTACGCATTCTTTTATGGTGTCCTTATTCAGGCGCGGATACAGAAATAATTGCAGGGGGCGGGGTCTGTAATTACAAATCGGCATAGCCGACCTCCGCGAGCGCGAAATCGTAAAGTAGGGGTGTCTGGGGGTGCTCCCCCATGTAATTTTTAGATGCCAGATCGCCGCAGATGCGATTTCCTGACACCTAAGACACGAAAAAAGTCATCCAACTATTCAAGTATTGTAGATTTTCGTCTTTTTTTTTTTTGCCGGGAGCAGGGGGGGGGGGGGGGGGGGGGGACCGGACCCCCTGACCCCCACCCCCCTGTGTCCGCGCCTGTTATTACGTGATTAAATATGGCGCATCGAACGCGTCTTGTTAAGATGCATTTGGTGGTCCCTGTATTTTCGCCCAAACTTCTGTCGTTTTTGCGAAGAATCGATTTCCGTGTCAGCAGACACGGAAATCGATTATTTGCAAAAACTACATAAGTCTGTGCCAAACTCCCTGGACCACCAAATGCAGCTCATGAAGACGCGTTTGCTGCGCCATATTTCATCAAAATCCGTTGCATATTAAGGAACATATCAAATAATACTTACTTTTGAGTGGGCGACGTTGTTGTTGTTGTAACCACGTGATCATGCACCTTGATTGTTAAAAGGTGGCAAATATTTATTGTTGTCTGCCGTTTTTTTTTCTTATTCGAAAATCGTCTTACATGTATTTCATAATACAAATATGTTTTTGCCAGCACACGAGAATCATCTCCCATGGAGATTATTCTTATGTGCTTGCAAAACATGCTTGTTCAGAAATAAAAAATGAAACACAGTTGAGGAAATTATTCATTTGTCTCCTTTTAAGGGTTATTTTTATTATTTATATGTATTTAATGGTGTGTTGAACAGCCTGTCAACAGCTAAGATAATTTTAGGCCGGGTTAAGAGGGTAAAATCCCATATTTCACCTGTACAAAATCCCCATATCAGAACTGAATATTTACAGAAGAAAAATATATTCAGCACTGACTTACAATAACCTGATCTTGTGCCAGGTCCTCACGACATCAGAGTCACTTAGCCGCTCTCCATAATTTTCATGAAAGGTAATATGATTAGTACTAATCTTACTACTTTTATAATGGGTATAACTGGATTCAACTCTCAAGTAACAAGAAAGCCAAAGCCAAAAATAAAATGTACCTCAGGGTCAACCCAGGGATATCGGGATTCGGTCACAATGAATCCCATTATTAACAAGAGTGCCGTATGTCACACAATACGCCCGTCGAAGATGGGCCAGACAGCGAAGATGCAGAAATGTGAAGCTGTCACCAAGGCAAGAAACAATAATGCAATAATGAGAAAATCTATAGCATTATTTCTTCCTCTTCTTGTGATAAGCAGCTAGGTATACTAATTTAGGTAGAGATGTGTAAAGTAGAAAGTATATAGAATTGGATACACAAATGTAGATAAAAATAGCTAGGTTAAAAAGGTGATATTTTGTTAAAAAATATTTGTTCGGCATACAATCACCAATGTGCACATCTTCAATATGTGTAGAAGACGTGTGTATAGTTTAAGATCAATTGACTGAACGGTTTCAGAGGAGTTCAATGTGTACACAAACTATGCAGTTTTTCTGGCCGCCGCCCGCCCACCCTGCGGTAAACTTTTCGCATGCTTCCGAACAGCCGCCAACGCTGTTAACGGTTGCTACTTTCGCACATCGTACATGCTCCAATTACAGTTCCGAGAAATTTTGGAATACAATAGCTGTGGGCAGTAACGACAGTATGGGAGTTTTGCAGAGTTATTTCCCGCAACAAGGAATGCAAAAGACAAGATCTACCATCTGTATCACGAAACCTGCCATGTGTCTATGGGGATCCTTCGGAAACCCTCGCACCATTCCATCAATCGAGACTAATGTCGGTCAAATTTAGCCAAAGGCAAAATTCGACATGACTTTCGTGTCATCGTATAGCAAAATAGCGAGAAATGAATCTGCGGGACTTGAACAATGTTTTGAGGGATCGCATTTTTCGAGGAGTTGCATTTTTAGCCATCGCAAGTAAAATACATTAAACATATAGGGAAAATTATCACAAGCCCGACATTACGAGCCATCGCATTTTCAGCCATCGCGATCTCACTGTATATCAGAATTTATGTCAAATATTCTGCGCTACCCCGCTCATTTACATTACAAGAAAAAGGTTAAAAAAATATCCCTAATTTTCGGTATTTCTGAATGTATGTCAAATATTCTGCACTACCCCGAGCAAATATATTTTGAAATTAGTTCAGGTTATGGTACCGAAAATTTGCAAATATCTATGTGTCTGTAACATGTTTGGTTACTTCGCAAATGTCGGGTCATATCGATTTACTGTACAAAAACAACACAACCTTATTTGTTGGTATAACTGACTTTATGTCAAATATTCTGAGCTACCCCGAGCAAATATATTTTGAAATTAGTCCAGGGTTGGTGTCCAGAAAATTTGTACCTATCCATGTCCTAGCAAACACAAGATGTTGGTACGACATCGGATATAAGTCGGATCCAAGTCGCTACGTCGGCAACTTAAATCCAACGTCAGTGTGACGTCTGAACACCGACGTCTACGCGATGTCTTGTTACGACGTCGATTCGACGTTGTATGGTCGTCGTAGTTCGTCGTGACATAAACACAACGTCGGTACGATGTCCGAAACCTGACGTCTCCCCGATGTCTAGTTACGACGTCGGTTCGACGTTGTATAGTCGTCGAAGTTCGTCGTGACATAAACACATCGTCGGTACGATGTCCGAAACCCGACGTCTCCTCGATGTCTAGATATAAACGTCGGTTCGACGTTGTATGGTTGTCGTAGTTCATCGTGACATAAACACAACGTCATTAAGATGTCCGAAACCCGACGTCTATCCGATGTCTAGTTACGACGTTGTGTTCACATTATAGGATCGTCGTCGTAGTTAGCCGTGACATAAACACAGCATCCGTACCTAGACCGGAAACCGACGTTTAGCCTATGTCTGGTTACGACGTAATACCGACGTTGAATTGTTGTAAAAGTCCGTCGTGACATAAACACAACGTCGGTACGATGTCCGAAAGCCGACGACAACCTGATGTCTGATTACGACGTTTTGTGTTGACGTTGTGCATGTGGGGTCGTCGTCGAAGTTAGCCGGCCATAACACAAACACACGGTCGGTACCAAGTCCGGAACCTGACGTCTAGTCTATGTCTGGTAACGACGTCGTACCGACGTTATAAGAATGTCGAAGTTAGCCGTGACATATACATAAACACAATGATGTCCGAACCCCGACTTCGACACGATGTCTGCTTACGACGTTGTACCGACGTTGTATGCTTGTTTTTTTTAGTTCGTCGTGACATGGACAAAAAGTCGGTACGATGTCCGAAACCCGACCGCCAGCCCATTAATTGTATGCAGCATAACTAGTTGAATAATCTACATATACATGCATTTTAAGTAAAGTGACAATGAGGAATGTGTGAGCTCCTAATCATCTAGCGCACTCACGGAGTATGAGACGGCTCTAAATTGTTCAGTAGACATTATTTGAATATGCATTCCCTCACATCAGAGTGTGCTCGCATTTGATTTACAATGACAGTGCATAACTTGGTTAAATGTAGTGTGCTTCCTACAAAGACGCATAATTTGGACTTCTAAGCCTCATATGTCCGTTTCATCAAACAACTGAAGTCAACATAAATGAAGGGACAAACAACATCTATATGATGCGACATATGACACTTAGTCAGGGTTCATACAAGTCGTGTACACCTTCGTCTGTTGTCGAGGTTTGCACCTGGTAAACAATGCAATTCATGGCATGCCAGCACAACCGTGCGGGCAGACGCGGGTCTACATTGATTTCCACTGTAATCGTCAACTATCAATGTGTGTACCATTCAAACAATGCATTCCGTGGCCGGCCAGCACAGCTGGCAGGCATAGTAGTCTTCATTGATCGCCACTGTATTCGTTAACTGTCAAGGTGTGCACCTGGCAAACTATCCATTCGTGGCCGGCTGGCTAGCATAACCGGGCGGGAAGACCTGGGTACACATTGATTGCCACGGCAGCTGCCAGCTGACAAGGTTTGCACCTGGCAAGCAATGCATTCCGTGGCTGCACTGATTTTCAGTGACATTTAATAACATATTTATATAAACATACCGAAAAACCAAATTCATGTGAATTCGAGCTAATCGACATATATATATATATATATATATATATATATATATATATATATATATATATATATACTATTATTATGCTTGCACTCTCACATGATTCATAACTGCACTATCGTTACATGTATTTCATATTTGAGTTAATAAAACATATAATAATAAAATGATGATGATGATGATGATGTTGATGATGATGATTGATTATTAAATTATTATTGATATATGTATTATTATTTAGACTCATTTCGACATTTGAAATAATAATTATTTCATATTTTGAGTTATAAAACTATAATAATAAAATGATGATGATGATGATGATGTTGATGATGATGATTGATTATTAAATTATTATTGATATATGTATTATTATTTAGACTCATTTCGACATTTGAAATAATAATTATGATGCAGCCCGTCATCGATAGAACCTATTTCATATTATGTATGTGTGCCTGCTTGTCAATATAATGTGAGAAGCAGAACTAGTGTGAGGCGAAAAGTCAGCGGGTGAACTGGATCAACAACAACAACAAGATCGAGTTACCTTTGGCGGCGTGCTTTGAAGATAAACCGTAAAATCTAATTCTCACACCATCACACTAGTGCGTGTCGTTCCTATACTTTGCCATATTATACATCATGTTCCCATTTATTGATATATGTGTTGTTTCCCCTGTACATTAAGATTTGAGTCCATAATACACAAAGTTACAGTTCCGCTGCCATATTTCATCCGGGTTACACCACATGTAAACAAACCGCAATTTCCGATATTTCCATGCTGTCGCAGCTGTCAGACGGAGATAGTTTTTGCCTCGGTTCTCCATACACAACGTATAATCTGGTGTGTTTAGCTGACATTTACTTTTTAAAATGACTGTTATATTATCTAAATGGAAATACTCGTCCCAGATACGTTACACTGGTTCACGAGATGGTTGAAGTGAACACACTATTGACCGGTTCACGTTTAGTACCAGTGGCCGACACCCACATATTCTGCTTATCCTATTGAATATGTAAATATGATGTATACAATTTATTGCTGAATTTATTGCAGCAAACAATTATTTCCATTGAGTTATTCCGTTTTTATGTTCAATTAGCTACCAAAAAACATTAGTAAACACGAGGCTTAGTCCTAAGACAGAATTTGACGTACAATGCCAAAGGAATTAAATTCCTCGGGTGGGGATTTCACATGTACCAATATGTACTGTAGAATAGCAAATCAGATCTTATTCACACTTTATCTGTTGATTCTGCTACATTTTCTTATGACATAAATGAATGTCAGTATTATGAAATGAACATATTTCAATAGCTCTGAGCTCTGGTATAAATTTACAGGTGTAGATTGCATTGGAAAGGCAACATTTATTTTTCTAGTCGTACTAAAATGATAAAATGTATTTCAGAACTACGTTTGTTTTACTTTTACAATACTGACAATTCTTTCACTTGAAAAATACAGAAAATATGTCACAATTAACAGCTAAATTATGAATCAGATGTGATTCCCCACTCGGCAAGGGAAACCTATGGAGGGCACCGTAAATCTGGGTATGAACGATACGAGAGCATTCTGCAGAGTTACTTCCTGCAACTAAATGTATACAAGTGTGGATATACTGTCATATTTATGGAAGAAATAAATAAGCTCCATCCTTAGTGAATTAGACACAGAAGTTTCAAATTAGACAGTAACTTTATGAATGTGTCAACTTATCCTGGTGTTGACTGTCAGCCCAAATCCATCAATACATTATTCAGCAGGAGCTAGTTTCACTAAACTTTGTACGATGAAAATGTTCAAGTTATGCATATTTTGATAAGTTTAATCCAGACATGAATGTGACGGACTACATGTACATTGGGGTCACTGAACCTGAACAAATTCAACAAAGAATTCTCAAAATTGGCTGCTAATGAAAATTTTGTTGTCGATTTAAGTTTTGCGTTTACATTTTAGTGAAACAGGCCCCTGGAGTCTTAATTCCAATATTTCCCTGCATTCTACCCCAGGTCTTCATCCCACCCCAATGAAGAAGAATCTGACTCGTCCATCCAGGCAAGGAAACCTGCGAGTAACAGAAAATATTCATTTTTCTTGTGGAAAATATTTGGGGGGGGGGGGAGGGTACTGTAATAAATTTATACTATTAAAGGTAAACCTCTCCCCTTTTTCCGGGCTCGAGACCGGCATGGCATATATCAGCATATATAGCAGATGGTGTAATATACTTTGCATATATGCAAACACATCTGTTAATGAGCTGCACCAAGGCAGGGTTAGTTTCCTTTTAGGCGTCAGTGTTTAGTAATGTAAAACCAGGACAAATTTTATGAAAATGTTAAATACCACGTAGTCTTATATTGTTGCAATAGCTTTGTGGTAAGGCAATGTTATTCAATGACACAGATAAGTTATATACCAGTAAAATGCCCTACTCCCAGAATGGTTCAGCAGTGTGAATTTGACATGTGGTCTGGTCTGTGATTTGGGAGTAAGAGAGCGAGCACATGGCCTGGGCTGACCTCTGGTGACCCCTCTCCTAGAACCCCATCATGCATGGTCAAGCCTCATTGGTCATTACCTGTATGGTGGCAAACTCGGCCATGCATGCAATGATTTACAGTTTAGAGTGTTACTGTTATTAATATACAACACAAGTAAATATTAGCTATATATGTGCACCAACTAACATTACAACACTATCAACACTAGAAACCTTAACTCTAGAGCAAGTGAGCAGGGGCTCACAAATATCCCTGGTTGATGCTTGGTCTGACTAGAGACATATACCGGTACACTCTCAATCATTGGTCTGACCAACAAATAACTCCCAACTGATTTGGCCTTGATATTGGGCATGAAAACAGCTATAGAACGAAAACAGCATTAATGATAAAAATCCAAAAATGAAATACCCCTCAACATGCTTTATAAAGTTTATATGCAGGGGGTATAGTGAGTGATGGCTTAGATTTAATATGATATTTATTAATAACATTTACTGATTTCATTAAAAAAATCTCGGCTTAGCTTAGCTTCGTTTATTTTGATATTAGTAAAATAAACTCTTAGAAATAGCTACTCCGAGCAAATATATTTTGCAATTAGTTCAGGGTTAGTGTCCCGACAATTTGAACCTATCCATGTGTCTGTAACATGTTTGGTTACTTCCCAAATGTCGGTCATATCGATTACATTACAAAAATAAAACACCAAAAAATAGCCCTATCTTTCGGTATAACGGAATTTATGTCAAATATTCTCCGCTACACCGAGTAAATATTGTTTTGAAATTAGTTCAGGGTTAGTGTCCATAAAAGCTGCAGGTATCCATGTGTCTGTAACATGTTTGGCTATTTCGCAAATGTCGATCATATCGATTTACATTGCAAAAAATAACACCAAACAATAACCCTATTTTTCGATATATCGGTTTCGATATATCGGAATTTATGTCAAATATTCTGTGCTATTTTGAAATTAGTTCAAGGCTAGTTTCTGAAAGATTTGCACCTATCCATGTGTCTGTAACATGTTTGGTTACTTCGCAAATGTCGGTCATATCGATTTACAGTACATAAACTACACCAGAAAATAACCCTATATTTCAGTGTAACTGAATTTATGTCAAATATTCTGCGCTACCAAGAGCAAATATATTTTTTAATTTGTTCAGGATTGGTGTCCAGCCCTATCCGTGTGTATGTAACATGTTTGGTGACTTCGCAAATACCGGTCATATCCATTTACATTACAATAAAAACACCAACAAAATAGACTTATTTTTTCGGTATATCTGAATTTATGTCAAATATTCTGCGCTACCCCCAACATATATATTTTAAAATTAGTTCAAGGTTACAGTCCAGAAAGTGTGCACCTATCCATGTGTCTTTAGCATGTTTGGTTATTTCGCAAATGTTGGTCATATCGACTTACAATGAGAAAAAATATCCCTGTTTTTCGATATATCTGAATTTATGTAAAATATTCAGCCAAACCCCGAGCAATTATATTTTGAAATTAGTTCAATGTTGGTGTCTAGAAAATTTGCACCTATCCATGTGTCTGTAACATGTTTGGTTACTTCGCAAATGTCGGTCATATCGATTTACATTACAAAAAAAGATTTAAAAATAACCATATTTTTCGGTATATCTGAATTTAAGTGCGCTACTCAGAGCATATATATATAGAGAAAAGTGGTCAGGTTAGTGTCCCGAAAATGTGTAGCTATCCGTGTGTTCTGTAAAATGTTTGGTTACTTCGCAAATGTCGGTCATATCGATTTACAGTACAAAAACAACACCCAAAGAATAGCCCTATTTTTGATATGTTTGGTTACTTCGCAAATGCCGGTCATATCGATTTACATTACAAAAACCACACAAAAAATAGCCATATTCTTTCAGTATATCAGAAATTATGTCAAATATTCTTCGCTATCCCGAACCAATATATTTTGAACTTAGCTCAGGGTTGGTGCCAGAAAATTTGCACATATCCATGTGTCTGTAACATGTTTGGTTGCTTCGCAAATATCAGTCATACCGATTTACAGTACAAAAACAACACTAAAAATAGCCCTATTTTTCGGTATATCTCAATTTATATTAAATATTCTGCGCTACCCAGAGCAAATATATTTTGAAATTAGTTCAGGGTTGGTGTCTAGAAAATTTACACATATCCGCGTGTCTGTAACATGTTTAGTTACTTCGCAAATGTCGGTCATATCCATTTACATTGCACAAAAAAACAACCCAAAAATATCCCTATTTTTAGATATATCAAAAGTTATGTCAAATATTCTGCGCTACCCCGAGAAAATATATATATTGTTTTTGGTTACTTCGCAAATGTCGGTCATATCGATTTAAATTTTTCGGTATATCTGAATTTATGTCAAATATTTTGCGGTACCCCTTGCACATATATTTTGAAATAAGTTGAAGTTAGTGTCCCGTAAATGTGGACTTTTCCATGTGTCCGTAACATGTTTGGTTACTTCGCAAATGTCGGTCATATCGATTTACATTTTTTTGTACATGTATATCTGAATTTATGTCAAATATTTTGTGGTACCCCTAGCACATATATTTTGAAATAAGTTGAGGTTAGTGTCCCGTAAATGTGCACCTATCCATGTGTCCGTAACATGTTTGGTTACTTCGCAAATGTGGTCATATCGATATACATTGCCACAGAAGACCAACAAATAGCTCTACTTTTTCGATATATCTGATTTTATGTCAACTGTTCTGCGCTACCCAGAGCAAATACATTAGTCCAGGTGCGTGTCCCGAAATGTTGCACTTATCCGTGTGTCTGTAACATGCCTGGTTACTTCGCAAATATCGATTAAATTACAAAACAAAAAGATTAACAAATGGCATTATTTTTCAGTATATCCGAATTTCTGCCAAATATGCTGCGCTACCCCGAGCAAATATATGTTGAAATTGGTTCACAGTTAGCGTGTAGAAGATTTTCACCTATCCATGTGTATGTAACATGTTTGGTTATTTTGCAAATGTCGGTCATATCGATGTACATTACAAAAACAATATTAAAATATAGACTTATTTTTTGGTATATCCAAATTTATGTCAAATATTCTGCGCTACCCCAAGCAAATATATTTTGAAAGTACTTCAGGTTAGTGTCCCGACAATTTGCACCTATTCATGTGTCCGTAACATGTTTGGTTACTTCGCAAATGTCGGTCATATCGATATACATTGCAAAAAAAATAAAAATAAATAATAGCCCTACTTTTTCGATATATCTGATTTTATATCAACTATTCTGCGCTACCCCGAGGAAATATATATTGAAATTAGATTCGTGTCCCGAAACTTTGCACCTATCCATGTGTCTGTAACATGTTTGGTTACTTCGCAAATATCTGTCATATCGATTTACATAGGGGAAAAAAAGCACCAAAATATATCCATATTTTTAGATATATCTGAATGATTTTTTAAGTATTCTGAGCTACCCTGAGCAAATATATTTTGAAATTAATTCAAGCCTAGTGTCTAGAAAATTTGCACCTATCTGTGTGTCTGTAACATGTTTGGCTACTTAGCAAATGTCGGTTATAGCGATTTACATCGCAAAAAATACCCAAAAATATCGCCATTTTTTCGGCATATCTGAATTTATGTAAAATATTCTGCCCTACCCCGAATAAATATATTTTGAAATTACTTCAAGGTTAGAGTCTAGTAGATTTGCACCTATATTTGGTTATTTCGCAAATGTCGATAATATCGATTTACATTGCTAATAAAAGCACCAAAAAATATCCATATTTTTTGTATAACTGACTATATGTAAAATATTCTGCGCTATACCGAGCAAATATATTTTGAAATTAGTTCAAGGTTAGTGTCTACAAAATTTGCACCTAGTCATGTGTCTGTAACAAGTTTGCTTACTTCGCAAATGTCGGTCATATCGATTTACCTTACAAAAACAACACCAAAGATAGCCCTATTTTCCGGTGTAAACTGAATTTATATGTCAAATATTCTGCGCTACCCCGCCCGAGAAAATATATTTTGAAATTAGTTCAAGGTTAGTGTCTATGGCATGTGTCTTTAACATGTTTGGTTACTTAGCTAATGTCGGTCATATCGATGTACGTTCAAAAAAAAAACAGACAAAAATAGCCCTATGTTTTCTTTATATCAGAATTAAAAAAAAAATGAATTTATGTCAAATATTCTGCGCTACCCCAAATAAATATATTTGAAATTAGTTCAAGGTCAGTGTCTAGAAATTTGGCACATAGCCATGTGTCTGTAACGTGTCTGGTTACTTCGCAAATGTCGGTCATATAGATTGCAGAAAAAAACGAACTAAAATAGCCCATTTTTTTCTGTATATCTGAATTCCAGTCAAATATCATGCCCTACCCAGAATAAATATATTTTGAAATGAGATAGTGTCTAGAAAATTTGCACCTATCCATCTGTCTGTAACTTGTTTGGTTACTTCGCAAACGGATATGTATTTACAATCGGAGGTAAATTATGGTAATGATAATTATAAATAAAGTGAACATCAATAAACACTATATTACGACGTAGGTATAGGAAATTATCAGCTAATACATCTCCCATAGCCGAACATTCACATAAACATACCAGTATGGCATGGAACAAACACGGGGTCATGCGGCTTGATTTGTACGTGCAGTTTCCCCATATATATGGCGGCACCGTCTACTGTCACGTTTGGACGGCCAGTAACATCTGAACACCACCATCCCAATGTTTCCGCAATAAAAAGATCTCCAGCATGTTCACCATTCAAGTATTATAAAATTATGTTTGGCATATATATATCTTTGCTGATGCCTAGATTTTATGTATCTGTCATCATAATAACAATCAATGCCGTTAATTGTTTTGAGAATTTACTCCGTGTTGCTAAGCTGTACCAGGACTGGATTACCGTCTATTTTGTCCATAACCTGACTGGTTCATATATAAGAATTTCAACACGGTAGATGGCATTAAACTCGGATATTTAGGAAATGCATAGAACACCCCACTCAGAATGATACATTGAATATACCAATCCAAGCTTGTTTATTTTATTTAGCATTGACTCGTCGGGCCATTTTATGTTTTCACATTCGTAGAAAGATATTATTTGCTTCTGAGTTTTTCCCGTCTAATTCAGAGACATAACGAACGTTAGTCTGACTGAATATATACCAGGGTGTGTGCCTGGTCAGACTGCTCGAACGTGTTTACAACTGTCATAGGGATGAACATGACACGTACAATGCCGTTGCAACGATATTGCTGACAGATGAAAATAAATAATGTGATAAAAATATTTTTTAACAAATATCTTCCTTATTGATACTCGTATATTTTGAAAAACATAATTGGAATTTATGGGTAGCTGGTGTCGAAATATTTGAAGTTTTCCATAATATCAGATCAAAGGAACAGTTTTCCTACAAAACAGCAACAAACAAAAAAATAACAACAAACAAACAAAAAGAAACTGTAAAATGAAATAAATATAATATAAATAAAACAAAAACTATACGCTCTCGTTGTATTTGGAACTCCGAAGGCATGTAACACACATACTTAACGAGGGACAAAACGCCGTACACCATTGCGCTAGTGAGTCCTGAATGAAATAATTGGTGAAAATATTCAACTAAAGCATACATGCCTGACCTGGAGGCAGGGTACCATGTTGGAACGTACCCAAACAATTCGTGTCTAAGTCATAACGTACGAATGACGATTTACAGCTGGCTATTTTCAAAATGCGTCTGCTGCCGAATTCACACAGCCTAATTGATTCGGTGAGCAAGGGCGGTAGTTAGATGATGCCTATGATACACGTAGATATCACAAAGTGTCGATAGGAACGTGTTTCCAACTTTTATTTCATTCAGTGCGTTGTTTTCGGTCAAAAGTGAATGGCATTTTATAGCTTGAAATTGTTAACAAACAGTCCGGGAATGAATCGGGAAAGTGGCGAACATATACGGCTACGAATCAGTTTTGATCACATGTGCGGGTTTCAAGTCAAAATTGACATGTTTCATAAAGTTTTTGTAATGAATGACCAATAGCTAGGCGATAGTGTATTCGACACCGTGGTGCAATGGGTCCGTGCAGGTATTACCTACATGTGATCATCATTCGTCCCTACACGGATGAGTTCGAATCCCTCCAAACGAGTTTTTTATTAATTTGTGTTACTTCTTCTTATATAAGTATTCATTTTTATTGGGCGACCAACGTAGTTTAAGATCAGTGTGTGCATCAAAACTATTTGATTTTTATCTACAATTACTGTTCGCCATTACGTATGGGAGACACTAATCACAATAAAACTAACATTATTACACTCTGTATTACGAGGTATGCATATAAACAATTCAAACTCGAAGGTCACATGCAACCTGGATATTTAGGAAACGCAGGGAACTTCCATTACACGTACACCGTACGAGGTCACCATTGCGTATGCTTTTGAGAGGTTACGCTGGATTTTAACATAATGAGCACTCTACTAAATACATGTTCGTGGTGTGTTTTCAATAGTAAAACGTACTTGCAATCAAAGGTAAATAACGGTAATGATCATTATGAATGAAATGAACATCAATAAACACTATATTACGACGTAGGTATAGGAAATTATCAGCTAATACATCTCCCATAGCCGTACATTCACATAAATATGCCAGTATTGCATATAGCAAACACGAAGTCATGTGGCTTGATGTATACTTGCAATTTCCCCATATATATGGCGGCACCGTCTACTTTCACTTTTGGACGGCCAGTAACATCCGAACACCACCATCCCTCCCAATGTTTCCGCAATAAAAAAATCTCCAGCATGTGCACCTTGCAAGTATTATAAAATTATGTTTGGCATATATATATCTTTGCTAACGCCTACATTTTATCATAGAACGCCTATATTCTCGTGAATAGTTACAGGCGTTCTATAATTACAATCGGTCGATGGGCCGAATGGGGTTCGCTGCGGGAAACTTCGTAAAATGAAAGTGTGCCAATACCAACAAGCTATATGTTAGTTCAATATTGAAACATGCTAACACCTGTAAACATTGATAGGTTATATTAAAATAATAATACGCATGTAATTTGCAAAAAAAATAGCTTCCCAATGAAATTTAGTTTAAATAGATTATCCCGTATGGAGCCTCATTTAGAACCTCTGGCACATATAGAGTCAATATTTGAACCTTTTTACTAAACGCCATAGTGTCATGTGTCCAATTTATTGGACACAGGACACTTTTTTTTAATGTAATATACCAACCAATAACAAATTTACGTTTAAAAAGTCAGCTATTTGTTGTTAAATGCGATTGTATTTTCATTGTGACGTCATACTATATTTCGTGTCCTGCCAAACGCGTAATAATACACTGATTGGTCATATTGCCATTACACGTACTGCCATCGTGATTGCTGTCTTCATTGTTGATAAGCTCTAAATACGGAAATACAGATACTCATTGTGTACTCAACGATTTGTGAGTGCTACAGACGTACATTTCTGCAAATTTGCTAAAGTTGAGAGGACCATACGGCGACAGCCAAGAGGCATCAATAATTGACCTACATTTTACATAAGTCTACTACTACTAGCTGCAAGACACGAAACATTCGTTTCAGGTAGGAATTATTTCTTTATTACTGTTGACCAATATTTGAATCGTGCTGACTTCGACAGCACTTTTAACCACAGGGCTACTAAAATAATTCCATTGTATTCAATCTAACATGAATTCAAGTGGTGGGGGATATTCAACATTGCCTGTGCATGTGCCGAGTCATTGGTTTTTTTTCGCGACCAATGTTGTTTCCACAATTGTTGTTTAAATAGCTAATTTCTAATTTATGGTGCATCTCGGACTCTGTGTGTTTGTGGCACCTCGATACTTGTAGATTCACTTTGAATATATGTTTTCAGTCCAACAAGTCGATTCATTATCTATTTAGGCTATTATCTGTTATCTATTGTCTACATATATAGGCTTTTAGCCACTTAAAAAAGACACTACTTTCATTCCCACTTCCCCCCCCCCCCCCCCCCCCCCCCAGACCCCCCCCCAGTCAAATGTGTTTATAATAACTGTAACAACAGTGATGAAATAAGTAAAAAATTGAGGTGTGCGAATCCAGTTTGCACAGCGGTGAATGGAATTTTCCCCGAAATATCATGAATATAGGCCGGTGCAGTATTTCTATTAAGTAGGTGTACCCGGCTTCGCACCGTGTATGTGGCTTTGCACACACCAATATTTTACATGTCTGATTATTCATTTTGTTTTCTTAAGACAAGTGTTTTCAGAAAGTCACGTGTTTACACGATTTAGAAAACTATAACAACAGTGACCAAACAAGTAAAAAAATTGAAGTGCAGTATTTGTATTAAGTATTTGTATTGCAGTGGGTGGGCTTCCTAAAATTTATTTGTACACAGGGTACCCATGTTTGGTCTGGGGTGGTGATGAGGGACTTCTTTGCTTCATTGGCGTGACCTCACGAAATATGGGCAGGGGTGGAGACTGTATGTTTGTTGGATTACAATCGTGTCTGTTAATTCTGCGACCTAATAATAATTTTCGTGAAAATGTCCATATTCAGTCTAAATTTCCTGAACATTCAAGGCAGTTCTTAGCCGAGATAATCACGGCTAAAGTTAAACAGATGGCTTTTACTATTTCATCTGTCGTCTATTATCTGTATCCGCCTAGCGGAGACCCAGCCAAATTTGATCAAAATATCAGTCCATTTTGTCCTTGAGTTTTGCGAATAATACGGGAATAAAATGATAACCAATGTCGGTATATTTGCATGTGTATTATTGGTTTATGAAGCTTTTTTTAACAGATCTGTTGTTGATCTATTAATTTAGTAAGCAGGACAGTGGACCACTAATCATTTTGACCATGTTCTGAATAACTTTTTACCAAACTATCGGAATGGGATAAAATTGTGACTTAGTATACCGTTAATCAGCTGATTTATTCCAAAATCAACATAATTTATTCTGACGTAGCTGGGCAAAACATTACGTGAATTGTGCATTAGCCGGTGCGCAGAATTAGCCGAAATGACATTTTTTATATTCATCATGTTCATATTAAATATATGTTGTTGGGTTACCATAAATGAGAAATTCCACGACTTGCTACTAAATTTCTCTGTTTCGCACTAATACAATTAGCTTACCATATTCTTGACACTTTTCTAAATAGATGCCCACTTCAGTTGTATGTTTTATGCCGTTGAAAAGAAAAAAATGTAAATGTAAAGCTATATTTACGTCATGTAAATGTACGTAACGGAAATTACATTTCTGAGACCCCTGGTCCCTTGAAGTGGAAATAAAATTAAAAAAATGACAAGAACAATTGGCTATACTATTATAAATGTAACAACTGGACTGTCACCCAATGGAATAAACACAGTTTAATGAATTATTGGTTCTACATCGAAACTAGAAAAACGACACCAATATGTACATTAAAATATAGAATCACTGATGTCTCATTATTATTGAACCATGTTATTGTAGTTGCGAACAATAACTCTTGCAATCTACTCCTGTACCGTCTGTAGCAGAGTTACTATTCCATTCATACATGTAGGCTTCCTCTACATAATAGCTAATCAGATCTGATTTACACTTTAGTTGTTAATTGTGAGACAATTTGTATATTTTCCATCTGAAAATAAATATTATAAAAGTAATACGTATGGATCACGATTTGCCTGGTTTGGCCCTCAGGTACGTTTTCATCTTTCGCTCTTTCTGTTACCTGGAGTTGAATTGGGTTATTGCCCATTATAGAAGTAGTAAGATTATTATTGATCCTACTGCTTTTGGGGAGGGGTCCATGTGATTCTGGTGTGGCGAGGACCTGGCATCAGATCAGGATCATCCTGATTTAAGGCTGAGTAATAGTTCTTTTATTGTAAATATTCATTTTGATTTTAGGATTTTCCCCCCATTTGTACATGTACTTGAACATGTACTTGTACAGGTAATATATGGGATTTTAGTACTAAACCCATTGACCCGGCCTTAAATGACGCATCTGTTGATAACTTGATAGGCCGTTAGACCCCAACAAACAAATAAATGATATACGTAGGCTTCCTCTACAGAATAGCTAATCAGATCTGATTTACACTTTAGTTGTTAATTGTGACCTAATTTGTATATTTTCCATTGGAAAAAAAAAACTATTATAAAAGTAATACAAAACTTTACGTGGTGGTGGTCGGTGGGAGAACGAGACGACGTAAATTAACGGTAGTGGTTCCTCCATATAGGAATCACTATTTGCCTGGTTTGACCCTTCAGTACATTTTTTATCTTTGGCTCTTTTGTTACCTGGGAGTTGAATTGGGTTATTGCCATTATAAAAGTACATTGTAGTAAGATTATTACTTATCCTACTGCTTTTTGGAGGGGCCAAGTGATTCTGGTGTGGCGAGGACCTGGTATCAGACCAGGATTATTCTGATTTCAGCGCTGAATATATAGTTTTGTTATTGTAAATATTCAGTGCGATTTAGGATTTTCCTCCCATTTTGTACATGTACGTGAAAATATACGTGTACTTTTTCTTTTTATATGAAACGTGAATTTCGTCACTGATTATCAGGGGCGATAACCGTGTTTCCATTAAAGGTTAATGGAAAACTGTATTCTGTCTGCTTAGTTTTGTTATGTGCACTATGATCGTACTATAATGTGTCAATAAAAATATTTGTTCGGGTGACACATTTTATTGGTATAAATAATTTAAAAATGTCATGTCTGATTTGCATATCAAAATAGCCTGATACACCACGAGTCACTATCAGTAAAATCAATATTACTAAATGATTATATGTGTATAGTGGGCCTGCACTCGAATAATTTTTAAAACTGGCGGAATACATGTACCGTAGTTACACAATTATACACTTATTTTAATTCTTATAGGCAAACTGTTATGCAAACAGGTTGAAGTACATTGTAACGGACCGAGGTCTATAAATACATTAAATACGCCTAAAATGCGTCCATAAACGAAAAAAAAAAGCTAAAAAAAGTTTTGTTACTCCCTCTATAACACACACATATATATACCTCGGTCCGTTACTTCAACCTGTGGATGGGACCCCAACTTTAGCTGGTACATGTAATTTGCGAACCAGATCTCTTATTCACTATTCTGCAGAGGAAGACTATGAATGGAAACGTAACTCTGCTACGGACAGTACGGTTGTAGATTTCAAGAGTTACTGTTCACAACTATGAACAATGTGGCTTACTCGCTTACCACATTTATCCAAGTGTTGTGAGTTTGATGCCCGGTGGGATGTAGTTCTCTAAGCACTGTTTCATGTTGGAAAGTTGCGGAGTCATTTGCTGAGTAATGGTTAATACTGGTAAGAAATTCAATAAAAGGCTAACCATGTACATAATAGTGTTTGATTGTTTGTTTCAGGGAAGCCGTCTACAGATCTTAGCCATCTGGATTATTCGTCGAGCCTCTTCAACTTCACCCTGCAGTCGAGGCAGACACCAGCAGGGCTATTGAGATAGTATATGGGCGGTTTCAGAAGAAGCAGATAAGCGGAAATTGTTTCTCATTCTGCTGTTGAAGGACAAAAGCCACCAGAAGAATCACTGCCCGAAGACACTACTCCACCCAGCTGGGCAACAAGTTGCCAAACACTCGCGAAATGGGAACTGATCCAGTTCCTGACCTACAAGAAGCAAAATATAGTGTCGCCATGACAGACTGTCATCATCTTAAGATCAGCGACATCTGAAAATATAACCCTCGAGGAAGAGCTTGAGAAAGACAAGTTCAGTTACAAAAAATTAACCAACCATTTAACCGGAGTACCATCCATGCCAGCGGCAGTGTTTGTGTGGTTCTTAACTCTGATTTCTGCTCTAATCATCTAATCAACCTGTTGAATGATGTGTCATGAAGACATGTTACTTCTTGTGTTGATGGAATTGAGAATGAATCTTATTCACACAAATCTGACTTGAATCTGACTGAATCGGTGACTCATTCTTGTGGTGGACAGAATGACATTTGTACATTTCTGATTATGTGACACTCGAAGGACTAGATATTGAAATGGTCAGAAATATATTTACTATGCTTTTACACATATGTGGCTGTGACCTCAGGTTGAAGTAACGGACCATGGCCTATAAATACATTAAATATACCTAAGAGCATCAATAAGTGAGAGAAAAAATAAGCTAAACTAAAATGTATTTACTCCATGTGTGATATATGGGAGTAAATAATTTGTTTAGCCTATTTTATTTCACTTATTGATGCTTTTAGGTATATTTAATGTATTTATAGGTATTGGTCCGTTACTTTAACCGGTGGCTGTGACTGGAGAATGTGGTTTATGGGATTTGTGACCAGTGTAGCTCCTGATCAAATAGTACACTCATGTAGCCTGATAATGATGTGGCTTGTTAGAAGCATGATGGAGATTTCATTGATGCAATGGTGAACAGTGCAGATCCTGTGCGGATATGTGTATCTACACTGATCGCAAATCCCATAAGCCCCATTTCTCCAGTCACAGACACATATTTGAGCAAATTTAAAAATCCTACCGCCAACCTAGAGTGATTAGCATTTAAGGTATTGCATTCAATCTTTGATTCATAAATTTCTGTTTAACGTCCACAGTCTATAAAGTCTATATTGGTTGGTTTCACATGGTTTCTGTTATCTTCGCAATAAAGGATTTTACTTGAAACATCCAGAATAGACCAAAGACAAACTTTGTAGACTTTCGAAGGGAAACAAAAATTTACGAATTAATGATGTATTTTTGTGCTATATCATGATTATAATTGAAATCAATGCCCAATGGTCAAACTTGTAACAAATTACATGTGTACAATAAATTTCAACTTCGAAATTTGACTTCGAATGAAATGGTGCAATTGGTTGATATTGGTCATTTGCAGTGCATGATGTGAGAAACAACATATTGAGGCATCATCTGTAACACAGTGCCTTCAATCATGATTCATAACCAGGCATACAAAGTATATCAGGTGTATATAGTTTTTGTATTTTCGTCCATCCGTAAGATTTGCGTTAAATGGTTTTTGGGTACCCATTATATCTGCAACCGTAAATCGCATTGAGTTGAATCTTCATATACTTCTTTATCGTCATCCATATTTTTTATACTGTAGCACACCGATGTGGCTTTCCTGCACAAGGTCAAATTACTTAAAGTTTTGAAATATTTGTATCAAACATGTCAAAGTTTTTAAGTACACAATGTCTCTGCAACCGCAAGTCGGGTTGACTTGAAACTTCATATATATACTTCTTTATGAAGTTAGAAGATCAATATTTTCTTTCTATAGCCCTGGTGGGTGCATGTGCTGGGTAATTTAACAAATCGCAATTCATCCTTACCGGAAATCTGACTGGAGACCTGGTTTGGCCCTCACATACGTCTTTGGCATTTTGTATGTGACAGTTGAATCTGGTTATATCTCTTGTGTGAGTATTACGATTATTCGTAATCCTTTTTTAGCGAAAGGGGCCAAGTGACTTTGGTGTGGTATGGACCTGGCATCAGGTCAGGTTATTCTAATTTCAGGCTGACTATATTTTCTCGATGAAATTATTCCGTTCTGATTTTGGGATTTTATCCCCTAATGCAGCAGGTTAATACAGGATCAAACCCGTTTTTCCAGCCTTATATGACCTGCTGTTGATAGGCCGTTAAACACCAATAAACAAACAAACAACTTTGGCATTTGGTATCCGACAGTTATATCCTTTATGTCAGTATTAGACCATAGCTGTTGATAGGCCGTTAAACACCATTAAACAAACATTCTATAGCCCACTCATAGGCGGTTTCATGCACACAGTGAAGGTGAAATTACTTTGAAACTTGCGCGTAAATGTTTTGAAATATATGCGTTAAAGTTTTAAGTAAACAATTTCTCTGCAACCGTAAGTCAGATTGAATTGAAACTTCATATATTTGTCTATCAACAATCAACATCCATATTTTCATTTTATAGCCCACGCATGTGACTTTGATGCCCAAGGTCAAGGTCAAATTGTGTTAAATGTTTTGAAATATTTGCATTAAAGTTTTAAGTACACAATTTATCTGCAACCATATATTGGATCGACTGGAAATGTCACACTTCTTTATCAACAGCCATATTTTCATTCTATATCTCACCTAAGCTGCTTTCATGCCAAAGGTCAAGGCCAAATGACTTTGCTACGGCCGCGGGTATGTGTGAGACCCGCTCACTTGCTCTAGTCCTTAAAAGCAAGAATAACATATCTTACCATACTGATTTCTTTTGTTATTTTCGGATACATGTACTGATTTTGTGTCCCGAGCATAACTGGAATTCCTTTTTTTTTTGTATATTTATCACAACTCTTGCCTCACTAATATTCCAGTGTTCTCCCTTTGTTTTTTCACGCATTGATTTTGTATCTGGCACATGGCGATATTTCAAATTTGACCTAATATGGTCCTGATATATATCAAATCGAAGGTATCGTGGGTATTGTCAAAATCGGATGATACATCATACAAGATGGCCGCCGACAGGTCATCCTTTAATTATAGATTTCGTCTTCTTGTCATGTACCATTTGGCCGACGCTGGTCAGACTTCACAGTTGTGGTGCGTGGGTGAAGCATTTTCATATTTGTTAAAATGGAGGTTGTCGCATAATCCAAGATGGCCGTTTTAGAAAATTTGGTAAAATTCTTAAAAAAATCATATACAACCATGTTAATTTTACATTATTATTATTTTACATCAAGCTTGAATTGCCACTTTGATATCAAGGGCGATAACATTGACTCTTTAAAATGTTAATGGAAACAACTATTTATTCTCTCTATTTATCTTTTGATGTGCAATGATCATATTTTTGTAACAAGTCGATACAAATATTTATTCAGGTGACACATTTAGTTGATATAAATAATAATTTAAAAATGACCTGTCTCATTTACAATCAAAATAGCACGATGATACAACCTATAATGTAAACCTAAGATACTAAGTGAATATTTCTGTGTAGCGGGCACTCGTATTTTTTAAAACTGTTGGAATAGTTACACATATACTTATTTAATATTTAATTCCTATAAAGAACACTTTGTGCCAAACAGATGGGACCCCAATTCAAATCATGATTTGCAACTTTGCTGAAGGATGTCTGGCACCCATCATTAAGTGCAAAGGCTTGTCTTATCAGCTCATTCACAAACACCACATCATACAAAACACTTGTCACATGGATTCACCAGTGGTGTACAGTACAAAGTCCAGTGACATGGTGTGTATTGCATCCCGTAACATTTGGTCAGGTGTGTATTTTTTTTACTTTAACCTACGTTTTACGTTTCTGGGGGAAATAACTACATGTACCTGTATAATATATGTAAAATCACTACAATGGAAGAAATTGAATGTATGTTCTCGCACCCCCTTCCAAACTCCATTCACAATTCACACCCCCTCTGCATGAATCTGGATACTCCACTGCAGTGCAAAGTCTCAGAACATTTTGACATACAGCCGTTTGAATGTGTACTTGTGTGTGTGTAATATTTCTCAGACTTTTTCAGGCAATGATTTCTGTTTCGATGTAATGTATGACCTGTCGTGAATTTCACTCACAAGTTCATATTGGTGCTTGTAGGAGTATTTGATATCCAGTATACATTTTCTATGGCTTTCACATTCTGTAAAACCGTCTGGAGTTTCGACAATGAAATGGAGAAATGGCAAACATTTTCATGTGTCTGAATGTGGATTATTTCTGGCACTCATATCTTTGGCTTATAACGTCATTCAAATTGTACTGCGTCAATTTTATCGAATTTAAGATTGCATATTTCATGACTTTCTTCAAAACGCCAGTTTTAGAAGTTGATGGTTTTTAGGATTTTGATATCATGCACTGCAGTGCCGGTGATAAGTCGCTAGGTGGCGTTGCCAAGTCAGACTGTTGTACTGTGCGGACTCACCTAAACAAACCGCCAGTGGACACTTATGTTTGCAATGTAAACTCCTGGGTAAGTTTATAGATCGCGGCTCAGTCAGGGTGTGACTAGATGTCGGTTTTTTTTTGTTAGTGGAAAGTACTAAAATTAGGAAAATTGGGCCCGCGCAATATTTAAAATTGCGCCATGTCAATTAAAGGTGGTGCAGGATGTTGAATGTAATATCTTTATAATGGAAAAGACAGAGTTTAATGAAACATAACGCAGTAAATGCTTAACAGGTTGCCAATTAGTATCCCTCGCCGATAGGCAAGAGCTGGTATATCGTTAGTCCATGTACTGCGTACGTATGTACGTACGCTAGTACACCTTTCATTTTTCAATAACTTGTGAACTGCTTCACGATTTTGATATTTATTTTGACCATAATGTGTGTCTATGGATGGAGCATGGTTTAGCATATGAGTAGACTCATATGACCCACGTTCGACCGCCCAAGGTCACGGAGTTCTTTTTATTATCAAGGCTGCCAGCGAGGGGATTAGCTTCGTTTAATGATGCCAGTGCGAGGGGATTAGCTTCGTTTAATGATGCCAGTTCTTGCATTATGGTATAGTTTGCTTTAATCTAACAATTTTCTGGTTTTGACGAAGAATCGGTTTCCATGGATGTGAATATAAATCTAAAGAACGTGAATGTATGGTGTGATACATATCATCGAACCGGTATGTCACTTCTATGGTGTGATACATATCATCGAAATCCGTCCGTTTGCTTGGAAAAGTTTCAAGAAAATTTACTGTAAAAATGACGTCACAGAATACGTCGCGTCGCGAAAAGCAGGTTCGGAAACAACTGATCCCATACCCTGATATCTATAACTTTACATGCTACTTGCAAACATGTAGTTGGCCTCAATAATAATAACATACACTCAAAGCGTTCTTTTATAACATGATCATTCATGTTATAATTGTTCTTGTTATATCTGTCATCATAATAACAATCAATGCCGTTAATTGTTTTGAGAATTTACTCCGTGTTGCTAAGCTGTACCAGGACTGGTTTACCGTCTATTTTGTCCATAACCTGACTGGTTCATATATAAGAATTTCAACGCGGTATATCGCATTAAACTCAGATGTTCAGGAAATGCATATAACCTCCATTACGTGGACACCCCCCTCAGAATGATACAGTGAATATACCAATCCAAGCTTGTTGGAGATTGCTTGCGTGGGCGTCCTTGCACGTTGTATGTGGTTGTACTTACATTCTATTTAGCATTGACTCGTCGTGCCATTTTATGTATTCACATTCGTAGAAAGATATTATTTTCTTTTGAGTTTTTCCCGTCTAATTCAGTGACATAACGAACGTCAGTCTGACTGAATATATACCAGGGTGTGTGCCTGGTCAGACTGCTCGAACGTGTTTACAACTGTCATAGTGATGAAAATGACACGTACAATGCCGTTGCAACGATATTGCTGACAGATGAAAATAAATAATGTGATAAAAATATTTTAGTGAATATACCAATCCAAGCTTGTTGGAGACTGCTTGCGTGGGCGTCCTTGCACGTTTTATGTGGTTGTAGTTACATTCAATTTAGCATTGACTCGTCGGGCCATTTATGTATTCACATTTGTAGAAAGATATTATTTGCTTGTGAGTTTTTCCCGTCTAATTCAGAGACATAACGAACGTGTTTACAACTGTCATAGTGATGAAAATGGCACGTAGAATGCCGTTGCAACGATATTGCTGACAGATGAAAATAAATAATTTGATGAAAATATTTTTTAACAAATATCTTCCTTATTGATACTCGTATATTTTGCAAAACATAATTGGAATTTATAGGTAGCTGGTGTCGAAATATTTGAAGTTTTCCATAATATCAGATCAAAGGAACAGTTTTCCTACAAAACAGCAACAAACAAAAAAATAACAACAAACAAACAAACAAAAAGAAACTGTAAAATGAAATAAATATAATATAAATAAAATAAAAAGCATAAGCTCTCGTTGTATTTCGAACTCCGACGACATGTCATCACACATAATTAACAAGGGACACAACGCCGTACACCACTGTGCTAGTGAGTCCTGAATGAAATAATTGGTGAAAATATTCAACTAAAGCATACATGCCTGTCCTGGAGGCCGGGTACCATGTTTGAACGTACCCAAACAATTCGTGTCTAAGTCATAACGTACGAATGACGATTTACAGCTGGCTATTTTTAAAATGCGTCTGCTGCCGAATTCACACAGCCTAATTGATTATGTGAGCAAGGGCGGTAGTTAGATGACGCCTATGATACACGTATATATCACAAAGTGTCGAAAGGAACGTGTTTCCAACTTTTGTTTCATCTAGTGCGTTGTTTTCGGTCAAAAGTGAATGGCATTTTATAGCATGAAATTGTTAACAAACAGTCCGGGAACGAATCGGGAAAGTGACGAACATATACGGCTACGAATCAGTTTTGATCACATGTGCGGGTTTCAAGTCAAAATTGACATGTTTCATACAGTTTTTGTAATGAATGACCAATAGCTAGGCGATAGTGTATTCGACACCGTGGTGCAATGGGTCCGTGCAGGTATTACCTACATGTGATCATCATTCGTTCTTACATGGATGAGTTCGAATCCCTCCAAACAAGTTTTTTTTTAATTTGTGTTACTACTTCTTATATCAAATATTCATTTTTATTGGGCAACCAGCGTAGTTTAAGATCAGTGTATGCATCAAAAATATTTGATTTTTATCTACTGATACTGTTCGCCATTACGTATGGGAGACACTAATCACAATAAAACTAACATTATTAAACTCTGTATTACGAGCTCGAAGGTCACATGAAACCTGGATATTTAGGAAACGCAGGGAACTTCCATTACACGTACACCGTACGAGGTCCCCATTGCGTATGCGTTTGAGAGGTTACGCTGAATATATACCAGGGTATGTGCCTGGTCAGACTGCTCGAACGTGTTTACAACTGTCATAGTGATGAAAATGACACGTACAATGCCGTTGCAACGATATTGCTGACAGATGAAAATAAATAATGTCATACAAATATTTGTTAACAAATATCTTCCTTATTGATACTCGTATATTTTGCAAAACATACTTGGAATTTATGGGTAGCTGGTGTCGAAATATTTGAAGTTTTCCATAATATCAGATCAAAGGAACAGTTTTCCTACAAAACAGCAACAAACAAAAAAATAACAACAAAGAAAAAGAAACTGTAAAATGAAATAAATATAATATAAATAAAATAAAAAGTATAAGCTCTCGTTGTATTTCGAACTCCGACGACATGTCATCACACATAATTAACAAGGGACACAACGCCGTACACCACTGCGCTAGTGAGTCGTGAATGAAATAATTGGTGAAAATATTCAACTAAAGCATACATGCCTGTCCTGGAGGCCGGGTACCATGTTGAACGGTACCCAAACAATTCGTTGTCTAAGTCATAACGTACGAATGACGATTTACAGCTGGTTATTTTTAAAATGCGTCTGCTGCCGAATTCACACAGCCTAATTGATTATGTAAGCAAGGGCGGTAGTTAGATGACGCCTATGATACACGTAGATATCACAAAGTGTCGAAAGGAACGTATTTCCAACTTTTGTTTCATCCAGTTCGTTGTTTTCGGTCAAAAGTGAATGGCATTTTATAGCTTGAAATTGTTAACAAACAGTCCGGGAACGAATCGGGAAAGTGGCGAACATATACGGCTACGAATCAGTTTTGATCACATGTGCGGGTTTCAAGTTAAAATTGACATGTTTCATACAGTTTTTGTAATGAATGACCAATAGCTAGGCGATAGTGTATTCGACACCGTGGTGCAATGGGTCCGTGCAGGTATTACCTACATGTGATCATCATTCGTCCTTACATGGATGAGTTCGAATCCCTCCAAACAATTTTTTTTTTAATTTGTGTTACTACTTCTTATATCAAATATTCATTTTTATTGGGCAACCAGCGTAGTTTAAGATCAGTGTATACAACAAAACTATTTGATTTTTATCTACACATACTGTTCGCCATTACGTATGGGAGACACTAATCACAATAAAACTAACATTATTAAACTCTGTATTACGGGTATGCATATACAAAATTCAACCTCGAAGGTCACATGAAACCTGGATATTTAGGAAACGCAGGGAACTTCCATCACACGTACACCGTACGAGGTCCCCATTGCGTATGCGTTTGGGAGGTTACGCTGGATTTTATCATAGTGAGCACTCTACTAAATACATGTTCGTGGTGTGTTTTCAATAGTTAAACGTACTTAAATGAGCATCAATACACACTATATTACGACGTAGGTATATGAAATTATCAGCTAATACATCTCCCATAGCCGTACATTCACATAAATATGCCAGTATTGCACATAGCAAACACGAAGTCATGTGGCTTGATGTATACGTGCAATTTCCCCATATATATGGCGGCACCGTTTACTTTCACTTTTGGACGGCCAGTAACATCTGAACACCACCATCCCAATGTTTCCGCAATAAAAAAATCTCCAGCATATGCACCATGCAAGTATTATAAAATTATGTTTGGCATAGATATATCTTTGCTGACGCCTACATTTAATTTATCTGGCATCATAATAACAATCAATGCCGTTAATTGTTTTGAGAATTTACTCCGTGTTGCTAAGCTGTACCAGGACTGGCTTACCGTCTATTTTGTCCATAACCTGACTGGTTCATATATAAGAATTTCAACGCGGTATATCGCATTAAACTCGGATGTTCAGGAAATGCATGTAACCTCCATTACGTGGACACCCCCCTCAGAATGATACAGTGAATATACCAATCCAAGCTTGTTGGAGACTGCTTGCTTGGGCTTCCTTGCACGTTTTATGTGGTTGTAGTTACATTCTATTTAGCATTGACTCGTCGGGCCATTTTCTGTATTCACATTTGTAGAAAGATATTCAATATGCTTGTGAGTTTTTCCCGTCTAATTCAGAGACATAACGAACGTCAGTCTGACTGAATATATACCAGGGTGTGTGCCTGGTCAGACTGTTCGAACGTGTTTACAACTGTCATAGTGATGAAAATGACATGTACAATGCCGTACACAACGCCGTACACCACTGCGCTAGTGAGTCCTGAATGAAATAATTGGTAAAATTATTCAACTAAAGCATACATGCCTGTCCTGGAGGCCGGGTACCATGTTTGAACGTACCCAAACAATTCGTGTCTAAGTCATAACGTACGAATGACGATTTACAGCTGGCTATTTTTAAAATGCGTCTGCTGCCGAATTCACACAGCCTAATTGATTATGTGAGCATGGGCGGTAGTTAGATGACGCCTATAATACACGTAGATATCACAAAGTGTCGAAAGGAACGTGTTTCCAACTTTTGTTTCATCCAGTGCGTTGTTTTCGGTCAAAAGTGAATGGCATTTTATAGCTTGAAATTGTTAACAAACAGTCCGGGAACGAATCGGGAAAGTGGCGAACATATACGGCTACGAATCAGTTTTGATCACATGTGCGGGTTTCAAGTTAAAATTGACATGTTTGATACAGTTTTTGTAATGAATGACCAATAGCTAGGCGATAGTGTATTCGACACCGTGGTGCAATGGGTCCGTGCAGGTATTACCTACATGTGATCATCATTCGTCCTTACACGGATGAGTTCGAATCCCTCCAAACAATTTTTTTTTTAATTTGTGTTACTACTTCTTATATCAAATATTCATTTTTATTGGGCAACCAGCGTAGTTTAAGATCAGTGTATGCATCAAAACTATTTGATTTTTATCTACACATACTGTTCGCCATTTACGTATGGGAGACACTAATCACAATAAAACTAACATTATTAAACTCTGTATTACGAGGTATGCATATGAAAATAATTCAACCTCGAAGGTCACATGAAACCTGGATATTTAGGAAACGCAGGGAACTTCCATTACACGTACACCGTACGAGGTCCCCATTGCGTATGCGTTTGAGAGGTTACGCTGGATTTTATCATAGTGAGCACTCTACTAAATACATGTTCGTGGTGTGTTTTCAATAGTTAAACGTTCTTAAATGAACATCAATAAACACTATATTACGACGTAGGTATAGGAAATTATCAGATAATACATCTCCTATAGCCGTACATTCACATAAATATGCCAGTATTGCATATAGCAAACACGAAGTCATGTGGCTTGATGTATACGTGCAATTTCCCCATATATATGGCGGCACCGTCCTACTTTCACTTTTGGACGGCCAGTAACTTCTGAACACCACCATCCCAATGTTTCCGCAAGAAAAATATCTCCAGCATGTGCACCATGCAAGTATTATACAATTATGTTTGGCATAGATATATCTTTGCTGACGCCTACATTTTAATTATCTGTCATCATAATAACAATCAATGCCGTTAATTGTTTTGAGAATTTACTACCGTGTTGCTAAAGCTGTAAACCAGGACTGGTTTACCGTCTATTTTTATGTCCATCACCTGACTGGTTGATATATAAGAATTTCAACGCGGTATATCGCATTAAACTCGGATGTTCAGGAAATGCATATAACCTCCATTACGTGGACACCCCCCTCAGAATGATACAGTGAACATAGAATGAATAGAACATAATTTATTGACTTAAACTCATACAAGTTTCTCGTCATGTAAACAAATACATTATATATACAAAATAGTAGATAGTATTCCAAGAGTTTAACATTAACATTAGAGAATGGCTGATTTTCTGTACTCGAATGCTTCTTTTAAATATTTACACAAATTTACGACCGTTCTTTTATGATGTTGTAGCTAATAGCGACGTAAACTTGAATACGCTTGGTCTCAACCTGTAGAATGAACCAATATACTGCGATCTAATGTGTGTGAGAGACGGATATATGATAATAAAATGATAGGCGTCTTCGATGTCTCCTGAATCGCACATAGTGCATACTCTTTGAATGCGCTCTATGCGATTCCTAACCATATCTCCCTGTCTCTATCCGCAGCCCATGTGAGCCCAAACGTATTCTAGTTAGGTACTCTTCCTTAGCTCATGATTGTACACAATGCTTAAATAGTTCTCAAATTAAAAATTCACTTTTATATGTTTGTAGAACGTCATTACGTTATTGGCCTCAACATCTTCTCTCCACTTTTGTATGAAACAGTCTAGTATACGTTGTTTGAATACGCATACAAACGCACTATGGTCAATTGTTCGCTGATTTAACCAAGCATCTCCAAAACCAAATCTATATAACCAGTCTTTTAACCTTGATACCCAATTCGTTTTACCATCATCAGCTTCCCTCATAGTAGCAATATACAAGTTATGTAAGATACAATTGTCAGTACGGATCAGCTTGCCCCAATATTTTACAATTCGTATGTATCTCTGTATATACAATGTGCCAGTTCCCCATAAATGCCTGCGTTGCTAGTTGACGCCCTGACACACTTCCATTACACATCCCCATTTCGTATGCGTTTGAGAGGTTACGCTGGATTTTATCATAATGAGCACTCTACGAAATACATTTTCGTGGTGGGTTTTCAATAGTTAAACGTACTTACAATCAGAGGTAAATTACGGTAATGTAAGTGTAATGGAAGTTCCCTGCGTTTCCTAAATATCCAGGTTTCATGTGACCTTCGAGGTTGAATTTTTTATATGCATACCTCGTAATACAGAGTTTAATAATGTTAGTTTTATTGTGATTAGTGTCTCCCATACGTAATGGCGAACAGTATGTGTAGATCAAAATCAAATAGTTTTGATGCATACACTGTTCTTAAACTACGCTGGTTGCCCAATAAAAAATGAATATTTGATATAAGAAGTAGTAACACAAATTTAAAAAAAACTTGTTTGGAGGGATTCGAACTCATCCGTGTAAGGACGAATGATGATCAGATGCAGGTAATACCTGCACGGACCCATTGCAACACGGTGTCGAATACACTATTGCCTAGCTATTGGTCATTCATTACAAAAACTGTATGAAACATGTCAATTTTGACTTGAAACCCGCACATGTGATCAAAACTGATTCGTAGCCGTATATGTTCGCCACTTTCCCGATTCGTTCCCGGACTGTTTGTTAACAATTTCAAGCTATAAAATGCCATTCACTTTTGACCGAAAACAACGCACTGGATGAAACAAAAGTTGGAAACACGTTCCTTTCGACACTTTGTGATATTTACGTGTATCATAGGCGTCATCTAACTACCGCCCTTGCTCACATGATCAATTAGGCTGTGTGAATTCGGCAGCAGACGCATTTTAAAAATAGCCAGCTGTAAATCGTCATTCGTACGTTATGACTTAGACACGAATTGTTTGAGTACGTTCAAACATGGTACCCGGCCGGCCTCCAGGACAGGCATGTATGCTTTAGTTGAATATTTTCACCAATTATTTCATTCAGGACTCACTAGCGCAGTGGTGTACGGCGTTGTGTCCCTTGTTAATTATGTGTGATGACATGTCGTCGGAGTTCGAAATACAACGAGAGCTTATACTTTTTATTTTATTTATATTATATTTATTTCATTTTGCGGTTCCTTTTTCTTTGTTTGTTGTTATTTTTTTGTTTGTTGCTGTTTTGTAGGAAAACTGTTCCTTTGATCTGATATTATGGAAAACTTCAAATATTTCGACACCAGCTACCCATAAATTCCAATTATGTTTTGCAAAATATACGAGTATCAATAAGGAAGATATTTGTTAACAAATATTTTATCACATTATTTATTTTCATCTGTCAGCAATATCGTTGCAACGGCATTGTACGTGTCATTTTCATCACTATGACAGTTGTAAACACGTTCGAGCAGTCTGACCAGGCACACACCCTGGTATATATTCAGTCAGACAGACGTTCGTTATGTCTCTGAATTAGACGGGAACAACTCACAAGCAAATCATATCTTTCAACAAATTTGAATACATAAAATGGCCCGACGAGTCAATGCTAAATAGAATGTAACTACAACCACATAAAACGTGCAAGGACGACCACGCAAGCAGTCTCCAACAAGCTTGGATTGGTATATTCACTGTATCATTCTGAGGGGGGTGTCCACGTAATGGAGGTTATATGCATTTCCTGAACATCCGAGTTTAATGCGATATACCGCGTTGAAATTCTTATATATGAACCAGTCAGGTTATGGACAAAATAGACGGTAAACCAGTCCTGGTACAGCTTAGCAACACGGAGTAAATTCTCAAAACAATTAACGGCATTGATTGTTATTATGATGACAGATAAATTAAATGTAGGCGTCAGCAAAGATATATCTATGCCAAACATAATTTTATAATACTTGCATGGTGCACATGCTGGAGATTTTTTTACATTGGGATGGTGGTGTTCAGATGTTACTGGCCGTCCAAAAGTGAAAGTAGACGGTGCCGCCATATATATGGGGAAATTGCACGTATACATCAAGCCACATGACTTCGTGTTTGCTATATGCAATACTGGCATATTAATGTGAATGTACGGCTATGGGAGATGTATTAGCTGATAATTTCCTATACCTACGTCGTAATATAGTGTTTATTGATGTTCATTTAAGTACGTTTAACTATTGAAAACACACCACGAACATATATTTAGTAGAGTGCTCACTATGAAAAAATCCAGCGTAACCTCTCAAACGCATACGCAATGGGGACCTCGTACGGTGTACATGTAATGGAAGTTCCCTGCGTTTCCTAAATATCCAGTTTTCATGTGACCTTCGAGGTTGAATTTTTTATATGCATACCTCGTAATACAGAGTTTAATAATGTTAGTTTTATTGTGATTAGTGTCTCCCATACGTAATGGCGAACAGTATGTGTAGATCAAAATCAAATAGTTTTGATGCATACACTGTTCTTAAACTACGCTGGTTGCCCAATAAAAATGAATATTTGATATAAGAAGTAGTAACACAAATTTAAAAAAAACTTGTTTGGAGGGATTCGAACTCATCCGTGTAAGGACGAATGATGATCAGATGCAGGTAATACCTGCACGGACCCATTGCAACACGGTGTCGAATACACTATTGCCTAGCTATTGGTCATTCATTACAAAAACTGTATGAAACATGTCAATTTTGACTTGAAACCCGCACATGTGATCAAAACTGATTCGTAGCCGTATATGTTCGCCACTTTCCCGATTCGTTCCCGGACTGTTTGTTAACAATTTCAAGCTATAAAATGCCATTCACTTTTGACCGAAACAACGCACTGGATGAAACAAAAGTTGGAAACACGTTCCTTTCGACACTTTGTGATATTTACGTGTATCATAGGCGTCATCTAACTACCGCCCTTGCTCACATGATCAATTAGGCTGTGTGAATTCGGCAGCAGACGCATTTTAAAAATAGCCAGCTGTAAATCGTCATTCGTACGTTATGACTTAGACACGAATTGTTTGAGTACGTTCAAACATGGTACCCGGCCTCCAGGACAGGCATGTATGCTTTAGTTGAATATTTTCACCAATTATTTCATTCAGGACTCACTAGCGCAGTGGTGTACGGCGTTGTGTCCCTTGTTAATTATGTGTGATGACATGTCGTCGAAGTTCGAAATACAACGAGAGCTTATACTTTTTATTTGATTTATATTATATTTATTTCATTTTACAGTTTCTTTTTGTTTGTTTGTTGTTATTTTTTTGTTTGTTGCTGTTTTGTAGGAAAACTGTTCCTTTGATCTGATATTATGGAAAACTTCAAATATTTCAACACCAGCTACCCATAAATTCCAATTATGTTTTGCAAAATATACGAGTATCAATAAGGAAGATATTTGTTAACAAATATTTTTATCACATTTATTTTCATCTGTCAGCAATATCGTTGCAACGGCATTGTACGTGTCATTTTCATCACTATGACAGTTGTAAACACGTTCGAGCAGTCTGACCAGGCACACACCCTGGTATATATTCAGTCAGACAGACGTTCGTTATGTCTCTGAATTAGACGGGAACAACTCACCAGCAAATCATATCTTTCAACAAATGTGAATACATAAAATGGCCCGACGAGTCAATGCTAAATAGAATATAACTACAACCACATAAAACGTGCAAGGACGCCCACGCAAGCAGTCTCCAACAACCTTGGATTGGTATATTCACTGTATCATTCTGAGGGGGGTGTCCACGTAATGGAGGTTATATGCATTTCCTGAACATCCGAGTTTAATGCGATATACCTCGTTGAAATTCTTATATATGAACCAGTCAGGTTATGGACAAAATAGACGGTAAACCAGTCCTGGTACAGCTTAGCAACACGGAGTAAATTCTCAAAACAATTAACGGCATTGATTGTTATTATGATGACAGATAAATTAAAAGTAGGCGTCAGCAAAGATATATCTATGCCAAACATAATTTTATAATACTTACATGGTGCACATGCTGGAGACTTTTTTATTTCGGAAACATTGGGATGGTGGTGTTCATATGTTACTGGCCATCCAACAGTGAAAGTAGACGGTGCCGCCATATATATGGGGAAATTGCACGTATACATGAAGCCACATGACTTCGTGTTTGCTATATGCAATACTGGCATATTAATGTGAATGTACGGCTATGGGAGATGTATTAGCTGATAATTTCCTATACCTACGTCGTAATATAGTGTTTATTGATGTTCATTTAAGTACGTTTAACTATTGAAAACACACCACGAACATATATTTAGTAGAGTGCTCACTATGAAAAAATCCAGCGTAACCTCTCAAACGCATACGCAATGGGGACCTCGTACGGTGTACGTGTAATGGAAGTTCCCTGCGTTTCCTAAATATCCAGTTTTCATGTGACCTTCGAGGTTGAATTTGTTATATGCATACCTCGTAATACAGAGTTTAATAATGTTAGTTTTATTGTGATTAGTGTCTCCCATACGTAATGGCGAACAGTATGTGTATATCAAAATCAAATAGTTTTGATGCATACACTGATCTTAAACTACGCTGGTTGCCCAATAAAAATGAATATTTGATATAAGAAGTAGTAACACAAATTTAAAAAAAACTTGTTTGGAGGGATTCGAACTCATCCGTGTAAGGACGAATGATGATCAGATGTAGGTAATACCTGCACGGACCCATTGCATCACGGTGTCGAATACACTATTGCCTAGCTATTGGTCATTCATTACAAAAACTGTATGAAACATGTCAATTTTGACTTGAAACCCCGCACATGTGATCAAAACTGATTCGTAGCCGTATATGTTCGCCACTTTCCCGATTCGTTCCCGGACTGTTTGTTAACAATTTCAAGCTATAAAATGCCATTCACTTTTGACCGAAAACAACGCACTGGATGAAACAAAAGTTGGAAACACGTTCCTTTCGACACTTTGTGATATCTACGTGTATCATAGGCGTCATCTAACTACCGCCCTTGCTCACATGATCAATTAGGCTGTGTGAATTCTGCAGCAGACGCATTTTAAAAATAGCCAGCTGTAAATCGTCATTCGTACGTTATGACTTAGACACGAATTGTTTGAGTACGTTCAAACATGATACCCGGCCTCCAGGACAGGCATGTATGCTTTAGTTGAATATTTTCACCAATTATTTCATTCATGACTCACTAGCGCAGTGGTGTACGGCGTTGTGTCCCTTGTTAATTATGTGTGATGACATGTCGTCGGAGTTCGAAATACAACGAGAGCTTATACTTTTTATTTTATTTATATTATATTTATTTAATTTTACAGTTTCTTTTTGTTTGTTTGTTGTTATTTTTTTGTTTGTTGCTGTTTTGTAGGAAAACTGTTCCTTTGATCTGATATTATGGAAAACTTCAAATATTTCGACACCAGCTACCCATAAATTCCAATTTTGTTTTGCAAAATATACGAGTATCAATAAGGAAGATATTTGTTAAAAAATATTTTTATCACATTATTTATTTTCATCTGTCAGCAATATCGTTGCAACGGCATAGTACGTGTCATTTTCATCACTATGACAGTTGTAAACACGTTCGAGCAGTCTGACCAGGCACACACCCTGGTATATATTCAGTCAGACAGACGTTCGTTATGTCTCTGAATTAGACGGGAAAAACTCACAAGCAAATAATATCTTTCTACAAATGTGAATACATAAAATGGCCCGACGAGTCAATGCTAAATAGAATGTAACTACAACCACATAAAACGTGCAAGGGCGCCCACGCAAGCAGTCTCCAACAAGCTTGGATTGGTATATTCACTGTATCATTCTGAGGGGGGTGTCCACGCAATGGAGGTTATATGCATTTCCTGAACATCCGAGTTTAATGCGATACACCGCGTTGAAATTCTTATATATGAACCAGTCAGGTTATGGACAAAATAGACGGTAAACCAGTCCTGGTACAGCTTAGCAACACGGAGTAAATTCTCAAAACAATTAACGGCATTGATTGTTATTATGATGACCTAAATTAAATGTAGGCATCGGCAAAGATATAGCTATGCCAAACATAATTTTATAATACTTGCATGGTGCACATGCTGGAGATTTTTTATTGCGGAAACATTGGGATGGTGGTGTTCAGATGTTACTGGCCGTCCAAAAGTGAAAGTAGACGGTGCCGCCATATATATGGGGAAATTGCACGTATACATCAAGCCACATGACTTCGTGTTTGCTATATGCAATACTGGCATATTTATGTGAATGTACGGCTATGGGAGATGTATTAGCTGATAATTTCCTATACCTACTTCGTAATATAGTGTTTATTGATGTTCATTTAAGTACGTTTAACTATTGAAAACACACCACGAACATGTATTTAGTATAGTGCTCATTATGATAAAATCCAGCGTAACCTCTCAAACGCATACGCAATGGGGACTTCGTACGGTGTACGTGTAATGGAAGTTCCCTGCATTTCCTAAATAGTCTGGTTTCTTGTGACCTTCGAGGTTGAATTTTGTATATGCATACCTCGTGTATTCGACACCGTGGTGCAATGGGTCCGTGCAGGTATTACCTACATCTGATCATCATTCGTCCCCACACGGATGAGTTCGAATCCCTCCAAACAATTTTTTTTTAATTTGTGTTAATACTTCTTATATCAAATATTCATTTTTATTGGGCAACCAGCGTAGTTTAAGATCAGTGTATGCATCAAAACTATTTGATTTTTATCTACACATACTGTTCGCAATTACGTATGGGAGACACTAATCACAATAAAACTAACATTATTAAACTCTGTATTACAAGGTACGCATATAAAAAATTCAACCTCGAAGATCACATGAAACCTGGATATTTAGGAAACGCAGGGAACTTCCTTTTACACGTACACCGTACGAGGTCCCCATTGCGTATGCGTTTGAGAGGTTACGCTGGATTTTATCATAATGAGCACTCTACTAAATACATGTTCGTGGTGTGTTTTCAATAGTTAAACGTACTTAAATGAACATCAATAAACACTATATTACGACGTAGGTATAGGAAATTATCAGCTAATACATCTCCCATAGCCGTACATTCACATACATATGCCAGTATTGCATATAGCAAACACGAAGTCATGTGGCTTGATGTATACGTGCAATTTCCCCATATATATGGCGGCACCGTCTACTTTCACTTTTGGACGGCCAGTAACATCTGAACACCACCATCCCAATGTTTCCGCAATAAAAAAATATCCAGCATGTGCACCATGCAAGTATTATAAAATTATGTTTGGCATAGATATATCTTTGCTGACGCCTACATTTAATTTATCTGTCATCATAATAACAATCAATGCCGTTAATAGTTTCGAGAATTTACTCCGTGTTGCTAAGCTGTACCAGGACTGGTTTACCGTCTATTTTGTCCATAACCTGACTGGTTCATATATAAGAATTTCAACGCGGTATATCGCATTAAACTCGGATGTTCAGGAAATGCATATAACCTCCATTACGTGGACACCGCCCTCAGAATGATACAGTGAATATACCAATCCAAGCTTGTTGGAGACTGCTTGCGTGGTCGTCCTTGCACGTTTTATGTGGTTGTAGTTACATTCTATTTAGCATTGACTCGTCGGGCCATTTTATGTATTCACATTTGTAGAAAGATATTATTTGCTTGTGAGTTTTTCCCATCTAATTCAGAGACATAACGAACGTCAGTCTGACTGAATATATACCAGGGTGTGTGCCTGATCAGACTGCTCGAACGTGTTTACAACTGTCATAGTGATGAAAATGACACGTACAATGCAGTTGCAACGATATTGCTGACAGATGAAAATAAATAATGTGATAAAAATATTTTTTAACAAATATCTTCCTTATTGATACTCGTATATTTTGAAAAACATAATTGGAATTTATGGGTAGCTTGTGATGAAATATTTGAAGTTTTCCATAATATCAGATCAAAGGAACAGTTTTCCTACAAAACAGCAACAAACAAACAAAATAACAACAAACAAACAAAAAGAAACTGTAAAATGAAATAAATATAATATAAATAAAATAAAAAGTATGAGCTCTCGTTGTATTTCGAACTCCGACGACATGTCATCACACATAATTAACAAGGGACACAACTCCGTACACCACAGTGCTAGTGAGTCCTGAATGAAATAATTGGTGAAAATATTCAACTAAAGCATACATGCCTGTCCTGGAGGCCGGGTACCATGTTTGAACGTACCCAAACAATTCGTGTCTAAGTCATAACGTACGAATGACGATTTACAGCTGGCTATTTTTAAAATGCGTCTGCTGCCGAATTCACACAGCCTAATTGATTATGTGAGCAAGGGCGGTAGTTAGATGACGCCTATGATACACGTAGATATCACAAAGTGTCGAAAGGAACGTGTTTCCAACTTTTGTTTCATCCAGTGCGTTGTTTTCGGTCAAAAGTGAATGGCATTTTATAGCTTGAAATTGTTAACAAACAGTCCGGGAACGAATCGGGAAAGTGGCGAACATATACGTCTACGAATCAGTTTTGATCACATGTGCGGGTTTCAAGTCAAAATTGACATGTTTCATACAGTTTTTGTAATGAATAACCAATAGCTAGGCGATAGTGTATTCGACACCGTGGTGCAATGGGTCCGTTCAGGTATTAATTACATGTGATCATCATTCGTCCTTACACGGATGAGTTCGAATCCCTCCAAACAAGTTTTTTTTTAATTTGTGTTACTACTTCTTATATCAAATATTCATTTTTATAGGGCAACCAGCGTAGTTTAAGATCAGTGTATGCATCAAAACTATTTGATTTTTATCTACACATACTGTTCGCCATTACGTATGGGAGACACTAATCACAATAAAACTAACATTATTAAACTCTGTATTACGAGGTATGCATATAAAAAATTCAACCTCGAAGGTCACATGAAACCTGGATATTTAGGAAACGCAGGGAACTTCCATTACACGTACATCGTACGAGGTCCCCATTGCGTATGCGTTTGAGAGGTTACGCTGGATTTTATCATCATGAGCACTCTACTAAATACATGTTTGTGGTGTGTTTTCAAAAGTTAAACGTACTTAAATTAACATCAATAAACACTATATTACAACGTAGGTATAGGAAATTATCAGCTAATACATCTCCCATAGCCGTACATTCACATAAATATACCAGTATTGCATATAGCAAACACGAAGTCATGTGGCTTGATGTATACGTGCAATTTCCCCATATATATGGCGGCACCGTCTACTTTCACTTTTGGACGGCCAGTAACATCTGAACACCACCATCCCAATGTTTCCGCAATAAAAAAATCTCCAGCATGTGCACCATGCAAATATTATACAATTATGTTTGGCATAAATATATCTTTGCTGACGCCTACATTTAATTTATCTGTCATCATAATAACAATCAATGCCGTTAATTGTTTTGAGAATTTACTCCGTATTGCTAAGCTGTACCAGGACTGGTTTACCGTCTATTTTGTCCATAACCTGACTGGTTCATATATAAGAAGTTCAACGCGGTATAAGGCATTAAACTCGGATGTTCAGGAAATGAATATAACCTCCATTACGTGGACACCCCCCTCAGAATGATACAATGAATATAGAATAGAATAGAATTTATTGACTTAAACTCATACAAGTTTCTCGTCATATAAACAAATACATGTATATACAAAATAGTAGATAGTATTCCAAGAGTGAACATATTAACATTAGAGAATGGCTGATTTTCTGTACTCGAATGCTTCTTTTATATATTTACACAAATTTACGACCGTTCTTTTATGATGTGTAGCTAATAGCGACGTAAACTTGAATACGCTTGGTCTCAACCTGTAGAATGAACCAATATACTGCGATCTAATGTGTGTGAGAGACGGACATATGATAATAAAATGATAGGCGTCTTCGATGTCTCCTGAATCGCACATAGTGCATACTCTTTGAATGCGCTCTATGCGATTCCTACCATATCTCCCTGTCTCTATCCGCAGCCCATGTGAGCCCAAACGTATTCTAGTTAGGTACTTCATTAGCTCATGATTGTACACAATGCTTAAATAGTTCTCAAATTCAAAATTCATTTGTATATGTTTGTAGAACGTCATTACGTTATTGGCCTCAACATCTTTTCTCCACTTTTGTATCAAACAGTCTAGTATACGTTGTTTGAATACGCATACAAACGCACTATGGTCAATTGTTCGCTGATTTAACCAAGCATCTCCAAAACCGAATCTATATAACAAGTCTTTTAACCTTGATACCCAATTCATTTTACCATCATCAGCTTCCCTAATAGTAGCAATATACAAGTTATGTAAGGTACAATTGTCAGTACGGATCAGCTTGCCCCTATTTTACAATTCGTATGTATCTCTGTATATAAAATGGGTAACGTGCCAGTTCCCCATAAATGCCTGCGTTGCTTGTTGACGCCTTGACACACTTCCATTACACGTACACCGTACGAGGTCCCCATTGCGTATGCGTTTGAGTGGTTACGCTGGATTTTATCATAATGAACACTCTACTAAATACATGTACGTGGTGTGTTTTCAATAGTTAAACGTACTTACAATCAGAGGTAAATTACGGTAATGTACGTGTAATGGAAGTTCCCTGCGTTTCCTAAATATCCAGGTTTCATGTGACCTTCGAGGTTGAATTGTTTATATGCATACCTCGTAATACAGAGTTTAATAATGTTAGTTTTATTGTGATTAGTGTCTCCCATACGTAATGGCGAACAGTATGTGTAGATAAAAATCAAATAGTTTTGTTGCATAAACTGATCTGAAACTACGCTGGTTGCCCAATAAAAATGAATATTTGATATAAGAAGTAGTAACACAAATTAAAAAAAAACTTGTTTGGCGGGATTCGAACTCATCGGTGTAAGGACGAATGGTGATCACATGTAGGTAATACCTGCACGGACCCATTGCACCACGGTGTCGAATACACTATCGCATAGCTATTGGTCATTCATTACAAAAACTGTATGAACCATGTCAATTTTAACTTGAAACCCGCACATGTGATCAAAACTGATTCGTAGCCGTATATGTTCGCCACTTTCCCGATTCGTTCCCGGACTGTTTGTTAACAATTTCAAGCTATAAAATGCCATTCACTTTTGACCGAAAACAACGCACTGGATGAAACAAAAGTTGGAAACACGTTCCTTTCGACATTTTGTGATATCTACGTGTATCATAGGCGTCATCTAACTACCGCCCTTGCTCACATGATCAATTAGGCTGTGTGAATTCGGCAGCAGACGCATCTTAAAAATAGCCAGCTGTAAATCGTCATTCGTACGTTATGACTTAGACACGAATTGTTTGGGTACGTTCAAACATGGTACCCGGCCTCCAGGACAGGCATGTATGCTTTAGTTGAATATTTTCACCAATTATTTCATTCAGGACTCACTAGCACAGTGGTGTACCTTGTTAATTATGTGTGATGACATGTCGTCGGAGTTCGAAATACAACGAGAGCTTATACTTTTTATTTTATTCATATTATATTTATTTCATTTTACAGTTTCTTTTTGTTTGTTTGTTGTTATTTTTTTGTTTCTTGCTGTTTTGTAGGAAAACTGTTCCTTTGATCTGATATTATGGAAAACTTCAAATATTTCGACACCAGCTACCCATAAATTCCAATTATGTTTTGCAAAATAAACGAGTATCAATAAGGAAGATATTTGTTAAAAAATATTTTGATCACATTATTTATTTTCATCTGTCAGCAATATCGTTGCAACGGCATTGTACGTGTCATTTTCATCACTATGTCAGTTGTAAACACGTTCGAGCAGTCTGACCAGGCACACGCTCTGGTATATATTCAGTCAGACTGACGTTCGTTATGTCTCTGAATTAGACGGGAAAAACTCACAAGCAAATAATATCTTTCTACAAATGTGAATACATAAAATGGCCCGACGAGTCAATGCTAAATAGAATGTAACTACAACCACATAAAACGTGCAAGGGCGCCCACGCAAGCAGTCTCCAACAAGCTTGGATTGGTATATTCACTGTATCATTCTGAGGGGGGTGTCCACGTAATGGAGGTTATATGCATTTCCTGAACATCCGAGTTTAATGCGATATACCGCGTTGAAATTCTTATATATGAACCAGTCAGGTTATGAACAAAATAGACGGTAAAACCAGTCCTGGTACAGCTTAGCAACACGGAGTAAATTACTCAAAACAATTAACGGCATTGATTGTTATTATGATGACAGATAAATTAAATGTAGGCGTCAGCAAAGATATATCTATGCCAAACATAATTTTATGATATTTGCATGATGCACATGCTGGAGATTTTTTTATTGCGGAAACATTGGGATGGTGGTGTTCAGATGTTACTGGCCGTCCAAAAGTGAAAGTACACGGTGCCGCCATATATATGGGGAAATTGCATGTATACATCAAGCCACATGACTTCGTCTTTGCTATATGCAATACTGGCATATTTATGTGAATGTACGGCTATGGGAGATGTATTAGCAGATAATTTCCTATACCTACGTCGTAATATAGTGTTTATTGATGTTCATTTAAGTACGTTTAACTACATGTATTGAAAACACACCACGAACATGTATTTAGTAGAGTGATCATTATGATAAAATCCAGCGTAACCTCTTAAACGCATACGCAATGGGGACCTCGTACGGTGTACGTGTAATGGAAGTTCCCTGCGTTTCCTAAATATCCAGGTTTCATGTGACCTTCGAGGTTGAATTTTTTATATGCATACCTCGTAATACAGAGTTTAATAATGTTAGTTTTATTGTGATTAGTGTCTCCCATACGTAATGGCGAACAGTATGTGTAGATCAAAATCAAATAGTTTTGATGCATACATTCATCTTAAACTACGCTGGTTGCCCAATAAAAATGAATATTTGATATAAGAAGTAGTAACACAAATTAAAAAAAAACTTGTTTGGAGGGATTCGAACTCATCCGTGTAAGTACGAATGATGATCACATGTAGGTAATACCTGCACGGACCCATTGCACCACGGTGTCGAATACACTATCGCCTAGCTATTGGTCATTCATTACAAAAACTGTATGAAACATGTCAATTTTGAATTGAAACCCGCACATGTGATCAAAACTGATTCGTAGCCGTATATGTTCGCCACTTTCCCGATTCGTTCCCGGACTGTTTGTTAACAATTTCAAGCTATAAAATGCCATTCACTTTGACCGAAAACAACGCACTGGATGAAACAAAAGTTGGAAACACGTTCCTTTCGACATTTTGTGATATCTACGTGTATCATAGGCGTCATCTAACTACCGCCTTGCTCACATGATCAATTAGGCTGTGTGAATTCGGCAGCAGACGCATCTTAAAAATAGCCAGCTGTAAATCGTCATTCGTACGTTATGACTTAGACACGAATTGTTTGGGTACGTTCAAACATGGTACCCGGCCTCCAGGACAGGCATGTATGCTTTAGTTGAATATTTTCACCAATTATTTCATTCATGACTCACTAGCACAGTGGTGTACCTTGTTAATTATGTGTGATGACATGTCGTCGGAGTTCGAAATACAACGAGAGCTTATACTTTTTATTTTATTCATATTATATTTATTTCATTTTACAGTTTCTTTTTGTTTGTTTGTTGTTATTTTTTTGTTTCTTGCTGTTTTGTAGGAAAACTGTTCCTTTGATCTGATATTATGGAAAACTTCAAATATTTCGACACCAGCTACCCATAAATTCCAATTATGTTTTGCAAAATATACGAGTATCAATAAGGAAGATATTTGTTAAAAAATATTTTGATCACATTATTTATTTTCATCTGTCAGCAATATCGTTGCAACGGCATTGTACGTGTCATTTTCATCACTATGTCAGTTGTAAACACGTTCGAGCAGTCTGACCAGGCACACGCTCTGGTATATATTCAGTCAGACTGACGTTCGTTATGTCTCTGAATTAGACGGGAAAAACTCACAAGCAAATAATATCTTTCTACAAATGTGAATACATAAAATGGCCCGACGAGTCAATGCTAAATAGAATGTAACTACAACCACATAAAACGTGCAAGGGCGCCCACGCAAGCAGTCTCCAACAAGCTTGGATTGGTATATTCACTGTATCATTCTGAGGGGGGTGTCCACGTAATGGAGGTTATATGCATTTCCTGAACATCCGAGTTTAATGCGATATACCGCGTTGAAATTCTTATATATGAACCAGTCAGGTTATGAACAAAATAGACGGTAAACCAGTCCTGGTACAGCTTAGCAACACGGAGTAAATTCTCAAAACAATTAACGGCATTGATTGTTATTATGATGACAGATAAATTAAATGTAGGCGTCAGCAAAGATATATCTATGCCAAACATAATTTTATGATATTTGCATGATGCACATGCTGGAGATTTTTTTATTGCGGAAACATTGGGATGGTGGTGTTCAGATGTTACTGGCGTGGCCGCCAAAAGTGAAAGTACACGGTGCCGCCATATATATGGGGAAATTGCATGTATACATCAAGCCACATGACTTCGTCTTTGCTATATGCAATACTGGCATATTTATGTGAATGTACGGCTATGGGAGATGTATTAGCAGATAATTTCCTATACCTACGTCGTAATATAGTGTTTATTGATGTTCATTTAAGTACGTTTAACTACATGTATTGAAAACACACCACGAACATGTATTTAGTAGAGTGATCATTATGATAAAATCCAGCGTAACCTCTTAAACGCATACGCAATGGGGACCTCGTACGGTGTACGTGTAATGGAAGTTCCCTGCGTTTCCTAAATATCCAGGTTTCATGTGACCTTCGAGGTTGAATTTTTTATATGCATACCTCGTATACAGAGTTTAATAATGTTAGTTTTATTGTGATTAGTGTCTCCACGCGTAATGGCGAACAGTATGGTGTAGATCAAAATCAAATAGTTTTGATGCATACATTCATCTTAAACTACGCTGGTTGCCCAATAAAAATGAATATTTGATATAAGAAGTAGTAACACAAATTAAAAAAAAACTTGTTTGGAGGGATTCGAACTCATCCGTGTAAGTACGAATGATGATCACATGTAGGTAATACCTGCACGGACCCATTGCACCACGGTGTCGAATACACTATCGCCTAGCTATTGGTCAGTCATTACAAAAACTGTATGAAACATGTCAATTTTGAATTGAAACCCGCACATGTGATCAAAACTGATTCGTAGCCGTATATGTTCGCCACTTTCCCGATTCGTTCCCGGACTGTTTGTTAACAATTTCAAGCTATAAAATGCCATTCACTTTTGACCGAAAACAACGTACTGGATGAAACAAAAGTTGGAAACACTTCCTTTCGACACTTTGTGATATCTACTGTATCATAGGCGTCATCTAACTACCGCCCTTGCTCACATGACCAATTAGGCTGTGTGAATTCTGCAGCAGACGCATTTTAAAAATAGCCAGCTGTAAATCGTCATTCGTACGTTATGACTTAGACACGAATTGTTTGGGTACGTTCAAACATGGTACCCGGCCTCCAGGACAGGCATGTATGCTTTAGTTGAATATTTTCACCAATTATTTCATTCAGGACTCACTAGCGCAGTGGTGTACGGCGTTGTGTCCCTTGTTAATTATGTGTGATGACATGTCGTCGGAGTTCGAAATACAACGAGAGATTATACTTTTTATTTTATTTATATTATATTTATTTCATTTTACAGTTTCTTTTTCTTTGTTTGTTGTTATTTTTTTGTTTGTTGCTCTTTTGTAGGAAAACTGTTCCTTTGATCTGATATTATGGAAAACTTCAAATATTTCGACACCAGCTACCCATAAATTCCAATTATGTTTTGCAAAATATACGAGTATCAATAAGGAAGATATTTGTTAAAAAATATTTGTATCACATTATTTATTGTCATCTGTCAGCAATATCGTTGCAACGACATTGTACGTGTCATTTTCATCACTATGACAGTTGTAAACACGTTAGAGCAGTCTGACCAGGCACACACCCTGGTATATATTCAGTCAGACTGACGTTCGTTATGTCTCTGAATTAGACGGGAACAACTCACAAGCAAATAATATCTTTCTACAAATGTGAATACATAAAATGGCCCGACGAGTCAATGCTAAATAGAAAGTAACTACAACCACATAAAGCGTGCAAGGACGCCCACGCAGGCAGTCTCCAACAAGCTTGGATTGGTATATTCACTGTATCATTCTGAGGGGGGTGTCCACGTAATGGAGGTTATATGCATTTCCTGAACATCCGAGTTTAATGCGATATACCGCGTTGAAATTCTTATATATGAACCAGTCATGTTATGGACAAAATAGACGGTAAACCTGTCCTGGTACAGCTTAGCAACACGGAGTAAATTCTCAAAACAATAAACGGCATTGATTGTTAGTATGATGACAGATAAATTAAATGTAGGCGTCAGCAAAGATATAGTTATGCCAAACATAATTTTATAATACTTGCATGGTGCACATGCTGGAGATTTTTTTATTGCGGAAACATTGGGATGGTGGTGTTCAGATGTTACTGGCCGTCCAAAAGTGAAAGTAGACGGTGCCGCCATATATATATGGAAATTGCACGTATACATCAAGCCACATGACTTCGTGTTTGCTATCTGCAATACTGGCATATTTATGTGAATGTACGACTATGGGAGATGTATTAGCTGATAATTTCCTATACCTACGTCGTAATATAGTGTGTATTGATGTTCATTTAAGTACGTTTAACTATTGAAAACACACCACGAGCATGTATTTAGTAAAGTGCACATTATGATAAAATCCAGCGTAATCTCTCAAACACATACGCAATGGGGACCTAGTACGGTGTACGTGTAATGGAAGTTCCCTGCATTTCCTAAATATCCAGGTTTCATGTGACCTTCGAGGTTGAATGTTTTATATGCATACCTCGTGTATTCGACACCGTGGTGCAATGGGTCCGTGCAGGTATTACCTGCATGTGATCATCATTCGTCCTTACACGGATGACTTCGAATCCCTCCAAACAAGTTTTTTTTTCATTTGTGTTACTACTTCTTATATCAAATATTCATTTTTATTGGGCAACCAGCGTAGTTTAAGGTCAGTGTATGCATCAAAACTATTTGATTTTTATCTACACATACTGTTCGCCATTACGTATGGGAGACACTAATCACAATAAAACTAACATTATTAAACTCTGTATTACGAGGTATGCATATAAAAAAATCAACCTCGAAGGTCACATGAAACCTGGATATTTAGGAAACGCAGGGAACTTCCATTACACGTACACCGTACGAGGTCCCCATTGCGTAATGCGTTTGATGAGGTTACGCTGGATTTTATCATAATGAGCACTCTACTAAATACATGTTCGTGGTGTGTTTTTTTTTTCAATAGTTAAACGTACTTAAATGAACATCAATAAACACTATATTACGACGTAGGTATAGGAAATTATCAGCTAATACATCTCCCATAGCCGTACATTCACATAAATATGCCAGTATTGCACATAGCAAACACGAAGTCATGTGGCTTGATGTATACGTGCAATTTCACCATATATATGGCGGCACCCGAGTTTCACTTTTGGACGGCCAGTAACATCTGAACACCACCATCCCAATGTTTCCACAATAAAAAATCTCCAGCATGTGCACCATGCAAGTATTATAAAATTATGTTTGCATGTACATGTAGATATATCTTTGCTGACGCCTACATTTAATTTATCTGTCATCATAATAACAATCAATGCCGTTAATTGTTTTGAGAATTTACTCCGTGTTGCTAAGCTGTACCAGGACTGGTTTACCGTCTATTTTGTCCATAACCTGACTGGTTCATATATAAGAATTTCAACGCGGTATATCGCATTAAACTCGGATGTTCAGGAAATGCATATAACCTCCATTACGTGGACACCCCCCTCAGAATGATACAGTGAATATACCAATCCAAGCTTGTTGGAGACTGCTTGCGTGGGCGTTCTTGCACGTTTTATGTGGTTGTAGTTACATTCTATTTAGCATTGACTCGTCGGGCCATTTTATGTATTCACATTTGTAGAAAGATATTATTTGCTTGTGAGTTGTTCCCGTCTAGTTCAGAGACATAACGAACGTCAGTCTGACTGAATATATACCAGGGTGTGTGACTGGTCAGACTGCTCGAACGTGTTTACAACTGTCATAGTGATGAAAATGACACGTACAATGCCGTTGCAACGATATTGCTGACAGATGAAAATAAATAATGTGATCAAAATATTTTTTAATAAATATCTTCCTTATTGATACTCGTATATTTTGCAAAACATAATTGGAATTTATGGGTAGCTGGTGTCGAAATATTTGAAGTTTTCCATAATATCAGATCAAAGGAACAGTTTTCCTACAAAACAGCAACAAACTAAAAAAAATAACAACAAACAAACAAAAAGAAACTGTAAAATGAAATAAATATAATATAAATAAAATAAAAAGTATGAGCTCTCGTTGTATTTCGAACTCCGACGACATGTCATGACACATAATTAACAAGGGACACAACGCCGTACACCACTGCGCTAGTGAGTCCTGAATGAAATAATTGGTGAAAATATTCAACTAAAGCATACATGCCTGTCCTGGAGGCGGGGGGTACATGTTTGAACGTACCCAAACAATTCGTGTCTAAGTCATAACGTACGAATGACGATTTACAGCTGGCTATTTTTAAAATGCGTCTGCTGCCGAATTCACACAGCCTAATTGATTATGTGAGCAAGGGCGGTAGTTAGATGACGCCTATGATACACGTAGATATCACAAAGTGTCGAAAGGAACGTGTTTCCAACTTTTGTTTCATCCAGTGCGTTGTTTTCGGTCAAAAGTGAATGGCATTTTATAGCTTGAAATTGTTAACAAACAGTCCGGGAACGAATCTGGAAAGTGGCGAACATATACGGCTACGAATCAGTTTTGATCACATGTGCGGGTTTCAAGTCAAAATTGACATGTTTCATACAGTTTTTGTAATGAATAACCAATAGCTAGGCGATAGTGTATTCGACACCGTGGTGCAATTTGTCCGTGCAGGTATTACCTACATGTGATCATCATTCGTCCCCACACGGATGAGTTCGAATCCCTCCAAACAAGTTTTTTTTTTAATTTGTGTCACTACTTCTTATATCAAATATTCATTTTTATTGGGCAATCAGCGTAGTTTAAGATGAGTGTATGCATTAAAACTATTTGATTTTGATCTACACATACTGTTCGCAATTACGTATGGGAGACACTAATCACAATAAAACTAACATTATTAAACTCTGTATTACGAGGTATGCATATAAAAAATTCAACCTCGAAGGTCACATGAAACCTGGATATTTAGGAAACGCAGGGAACTTCTTTTTACACGTACACCGTACGAGGTCCCCATTGCGTATGCGTTTGAGAGGTTACGCTGGATTTTATCATAATGAGCACTCTACTAAATACATGTTCGTGGTCTGTTTTCAATAGTTAAACGTACTTAAATGAACATCAATAAACACTATATTACGACGTAGGTATAGGAAATTATCAGCTAATACATCTCCCATAGCCGTACATTCACATAAATATGCCAGTATTGCATATAGCAAACACGAAGTCATATGGCTTGATGTATACATGCAATTTCCCCATATATATGGCGGCACCGTGTACTTTCACTTTTGGACGGCCAGTAACATCTGCCATCCCAATGTTTCCGCAATAAAAAAATCTCCAGCATGTGCATCATGCAAGTATTATAAAATTATGTTTGGCATAGATATATCTTTGCTGACGCCTACATTTAATTTATCTGTCATCATAATAACAATCAATGCCGTTAATTGTTTTGAGAATTTACTCCGTGTTGCTAAGCTGTACCAGGACTGGTTTACCGTCTATTTTGTCCATAACCTGACTGGTTTATATATAAGAATTTCAACGCGGTATATCGCATTAAACTCGGATGTTCAGGAAATGCATATAACCTCCATTACGTGGACACCCACCGCAGAATGATACAGTGAATATACCAATCCAAGCTTGTTGGAGACTGCTTGCGTGGGCGTTCTTGCACGTTTTATGTGGTTGTAGTTACATTCTATTTAGCATTGACTCGTCGGGCCATTTTATGTATTCACATTTGTAGAAAGATATTATTTGCTTGTGAGTTTTTCCCGTCTAATTCAGAGACATAACGAACGTCAGTCTGACTGAATATATACCAGGGTGTGTGACTGGTCAGACTGCTCGAAAGTGTTTACAACTGTCATAGTGATGAAAATGACACGTACAATGCCGTTGCAACGATATTGCTGACACATGAAAATAAATAATGTGATCAAAATATTTTTTAACAAATATCTTCCTTATTGATACTCGTATATTTTGCAAAACATAATTGGAATTTATGGGTAGCTGGTGTCGAAATATTTGAAGTTTTCCATAATATCAGATCAAAGGAACAGTTTTCCTACAAAACAGCAACAAACTAAAAAAAATAACAACAAACAAACAAAAAGAAACTGTAAAATGAAATAAATATAATATAAATAAAATAAAAAGTATGAGCTCTCGTTGTATTTCGAACTCCGACGACATGTCATGACACATAATTAACAAGAGACACAACGCCGTACACCACTGCGCTAGTGAGTCCTGAATGAAATAATTGGTGAAAATATTCAACTAAAGCATACATGCCTGTCCTGGAGGCCGGGTACCATGTTTGACGTACCCAAACAATTCGTGTCTAAGTCATAACGTACGAATAACGATTTACAGCTAGCTATTTTTAAAATGTGCCTGCTGCCGAATTCATACAGCCTAATTGATTATGTGAGCAAGGGCGGGTCGTAGTTAGATGACGCCTATGATACACGTATATTATCACAAAGTGTCGAAAGGAACGTGTTTCCAACTTTTGTTTCATCCAGTGCGTTGTTTTCGGTCAAAAGTGAATGGCATATAGCTTGAAATTGTTAACAAACAGTCCGGGAACGAATCGGGAAAGTGGCGAACATATACGGCTACGAATCAGTTTTGATCACATGTGCGGGTTTCAAGTCAAAATTGACATGTTTCATACAGTTTTTGTAATGAATAACCAATAGCTAGGCGATAGTGTATTCGACACCGTGGTGCAATGGGTCAGTGCAGGTATTACCTACATGTGATCATCATTCGTCCTTACACGGATGAGTTCGAATCCCTCCAAACAAGTTTTTTTTTAATTTGTGTTACTACTTCTTATATCAAATATTCATTTTTATTGGGCAACCAGCGTAGTTTAAGATTAGTGTATGCATCAAAACTATTTGAGTTTTATCTACACATACTGTTCGCCATTACGTATGGGAGACACTAATCACAATAAAACTAACATTATTAAACTCTGTATTACGAGGTATGCATATAAAAATTTCAACCTCGAAGGTCACATGAAACCTGGATATTTAGGAAACGCAGGGAACTTCCATTACACGTACACCGTACGAGGTCCCCATTGCGTATGCGTTTGAGAGGTTACGCTGGATTTTATCATAATGAGCACTCTACTAAATACATGTCCGTGGTGTGTTTTCAATAGTTAAACGTACTTAAATGAACATCAATAAACACTATATTACGACGTAGGTATAGGAAATTATCAGCTAATACATCTCCCATAGCCGTACATTCACAAAAATATAGCAAACACGAAGTCATGTGGCTTGATTTATACGTGCAATTTCCCCATATATATGGCGGCACCGTCTACTTTCTCTTTTGGACGGCCAGTAACATCTGAACACCACCATCCCAATGTTTCCGCAATAAGAAAATCTCCAGCATGTGCACCATGCAAGTATTATAACATTATGTTTGGCATAGCTATATCTTTGCTGACGCCTACATTTAATTTATCTGTCATCATAATAACAATCAATGCGGTTTATTGTTTTGAGAATTTACGCCGTGTTGCTAAGCTGTACCAGGACTGGTTTACCGTCTATTTTGTCCATAACCTGACTGGTTCATATATAAGAATTTCAACGCGGTATATCGCATTAAACTCGGATGTTCAGGAAATGCATATAACCTCCATTACGTGGACACCCCCCTCATAATGATACAGTGAATATACCAATCCAAGCTTGTTGGAGACTGCTTGCGTGGGCGTCCTTGCACGTTTTATGTGGTTGTAGTTACATTCTATTTAGCATTGACTCGTCTGGCCATTTTATGTATTCACATTTGTAGAAAGATATTATTTGCTTGTGAGTTGTTCCCGTCTAATTCAGAGACATAACGAACGTCAGTCTGACTGAATATATACCAGGGTGTGTGCCTGGTCAGACTGCTCGAGACCCTTTCTCACGGAACCGCGACAACTAGGGTCTCCAGCGTTGTCGTGACTACATCTGATACAGGGCGCATTATATTTCGCAAATTACGAATAATTATGTTACTTTTCACAATTACCACTAGGTTCAATATGATTTTGTGGCTTATGGTGGGCCTTTTGTATACATAATATTACCATCCAATAGCTTAGGGTTACTAAAATCTGCATGTCTCCAGTCAGAAATAGCGTATTCCAAATGCTATTTAAAGTGGAATATGTCAAAGCAAATCGTAATTGAAGGTATTTCTATAATAAAATGTGACAATTTTCCAGACCAAATCGAATCAACATTCGTACTGTATATAATTTACGATTTTTTTTTTGAAAACATGCCCTGTCTCCAAAGTTACTTAATTTACGAGTCCATATTTGTATAACTCACTAAAGGTTATTCATTTTTACAAAACGAAATAACTTCCACACTTAATATGGCCCTTTTTCACTATTTAGTACGATAAGGTAAACTTCATGTGGATAGATAAATCGTGGAAAGAATACGCGGTATGCAACTTTCATTTTGCTGAAAGGAAAAATGCGCTCCTAATTTACGAGACATTGCCCGATTGCCGTTTTACTACGATAGATTTGCGTTGTTCACAATAATTTTTAATTACGTATGTAGTCAGTGCATGTATGCTTAATACACTGCCAACACGAAACGTTGTCAATGTCAATAATTGTGTAATGTGGGTGGATGAAGTTTTTATTTTATTTTGATTTCTAATTTACGAGTCCTAATTTACGAGACAAAACTCATTTTGAACGGGTTTTTTGGAGACTCTCTACCCACCATTTTACCGATTTACACTCATTCGCTATTTAAGGTATCACCGGATGTGTATATGTCAAATATGGCGGCGTGTTAGTAGATACTTCGTCTGCTAAATTTCCTACTTCAAGTAAGATCAAAGTAAATGCTTGTGTTCACATAAGCTTGTCAATGATGTAAATGTTTGTGCTATATTTCTGACATTGCTGCATTGTAGATCCGCACATAAGTCAATGATCTGTGTAGAACAACTTACACACATGTGTTTTAGCACAAACGTTTGGACTCGTAAATTAGAAAATGTTGTCCCGTAAATTAGAACAATGATACTGTTCACTTACTGACACGGTTTAGCTAATGATAAGGCGTCGTTTGTGACTAAATCAATGTTAATAATTTAAGTATAATTCCAGTATTGCAAATACATGTTTATCCGGAAATACGGTGACCTTTTATGTTGATGCATAGCTTCGAAGTTTCATGTCTTTATTAATAAAACATTATTTTATATTTCTTGCAAGTAAATACGATCCTAGTATGATGCATGAATTTCGGAGTTCATTTTTATGTTTTTATTCAGTTGTCTAAATGTCTGTTATTGGCAAAACTGGCCATTATATTCAAAATGGATGCATCTGTAATCGAACTGTGTTATTCCATTAACTGTCCCGTAAATTATAACTATTTGTGTCCCGTAAATTAGACTACGATTTTGTTACGGTTTCCGCTGTACCCGTGCCGTAGTTTTCTATGCTGTATTGTTAGTGTTATGTTAGTGTGTTGCCTGCTCAGTGCCACCCTTAGGATTTATTCCTCTATTTTTCAGCATGGCTAAGTCAAAGTCAGAGAGAATGAAGGAATATAGAGCGAGAAAGAAAGAGCAACTAGGTGACAGGTGGCTAGCGATGGAAAATAAAAGGGTGAAAGGCTACTACGTTGCCACAGAACTATTGACAACTGAAGAAAACAGAACCGACGTATGAGGAATAAAACAAATGCCCGGAAGTTTTATTATAGACACAATAATGACAATGATGCCACTGCAATTGATGGTGAAGAACGACCAGCAGAGGACCTACACCAAGGACACGATGCATCTGGGCAAAGTTGCAGCAACGATAGTACTGATGAAAATGGTGTTAGCAGTACAACGCTTAATAATAATCTCACAGTAAAAATGCCATTTATAACACATAATGGTAGGAAAAATGGTCCGAAGAAAAGAGCGTCTCGTGCTTTGAAACGATCTTACAAAAGAATTGAAACTCTAGAAGACAGAAATGAGGAAATACAAAGAAAGCTGAAGAGTGCACAGAAACGTATACGGAGATATGAAGCTGCTAAACTAAATAAACAACCATTGACCCCAAAAAGTAAAGCAGACCATTTAATTAGACAAGAAGTACCAGCAATCAGAAAACAACTGATTTATAATGAATGTCTGAATGCAGAGATCAAGGACACAATGAACGCAAATACCAAAACCATGGCGACTGTTCAGAAAGTGGTATCTGGAAAAGTTGTTAAGAAATATAAGATGAAATCCTTTATGCAGAAAATGACAAAGTTAAATAGACGCAAGCAATATGAAGACAAAGTATTAAAGATGAGAAAAAAAGAAATACTTAGAGAGCAGGCAGATAAAGTGAAATGCGATGTACAAACTTTTCTACGTAGGGATGACAATTCTCGAATACTGCCAGGAAAGGGTGACACCGTCAAGAAGGGGCATCGGTGTAAACTACAAAAGCGGTACTAAATGACTATATGCACAACCTTCACTTGAAATTTATATCAGAATCACAGTACAGAAATATCATTAGCAAAGTTTTGCAGACTCAGACCAAAAAGAAGCTTGTTTAGTGAATTTCGCCTCGCGAAGTGTCTGCCTTTGTTCTAAGCACCAGAACTTTAGTTTCAAATTGAGGTGCATGAAAAACATGAATGTATGTTCTTGTACAAGCCCCGATTCATTTGTGGATATGTATAAGAACACACCAGCACACCTCGATGATTTGCTTGAGAAGCTGCCAGACGGAAATGTAATATACAAACAATGGAAGAGAGTGAAGCTACCGAGTGGGAAGGAGAGGATGAAAATTGTAGATGTAGATGTGTCACGAGAGCAATTTAAATTGATAATGAAAAAGGAATTTACTGAGTTCGCGGACCACGTGGACAGAGTTACCAAACAGTACAGGTCGGTTAAGTCCATGAAGGAAAACCTCCCAAAGAACCATGTACTAGTACAGATGGACTTCAGCGAGAACTACACGTGCCAGTGCATGGAGGAAATACAATCGGCGTACTGGAATTCTTCGATGGTCACCCTTCATCCTACAATAGTATACTACAATGAAGAGAGTGGCAAACTTGGACACAAATCAATGGTCTTTGTTTCTGAGTCCTGCATCATAATGCAGCCATGGTTTCGGTCATCGTTAAGAAAGTAGTTGAGAGCGCTAGGAAGTATGTGCCTGACCTGAAGTTTGTACACTTCTGGACGGATTCGCCATCGTCCCAGTACAGAAACAAGACTATATTTGAAATGCTGAGAACTTCGAAAAAGTTCATGGATGCAAAGCCAATTGGCATTATTTTGAAAGCGGACATGGGAAAAGTGCATGCGATGGTGTCGGTGGGACCACCAAGAGAAATGCGGACATGGCCGTAAAACAAAACAAGGTAGTAATTCAAGATGCCGATGATTTTTACGCCTGGGCTGCTACTACACCAGTGAAATTCGAGTATCAAATGGTAACACCAGAAGAATATGAGGAAAGCAGCGGTATTATTGAAAAGAGGAAGAATGACATTAAACCAGTAAAGGGCACGATGGTCTTGCATGCTGTTGCGACTAATGGGGATCAGATGTTTGTTAGGAACACCACATGTGTTTGTGAAAATTGCTTCGATGAACACGGGTTTAAAAGTAATTCCTCGTGCATTTGGGATATGAAATATGGAGGAACAACAAGTCAAACAACCGGTACAAATCATCAACCACCAACACTTCATGCAGGTGTCTTTGTGTTGGCTAAATACGACGAAAAGATATATGTAGGGAAAATATTAGACATAGACAATACTGAAGACGATGTACAAATTAGCTTCATGGAGGAAACTAAAGGTAAAGGTGACAAAAAAGCACTTTAAGTGGCCGGCACGAAATGACGAACTTTGGGTCAATTTGGACAATATCGTGATTTCTATTGAAGACCCAGTGGCAGTCGGAAAATCTAAGAGGCAGTTCAAACTGAATGATTCTGAATATGGTTATTTCGTTATAAAGTAGTTGATAATTGGGACACTCGCTGGAAAAGGTGATCATATCAGACAGGCTATGACAAAAAAACAACCCTTATCGCATCGCCATATTATGCTGATATTTATTTGGATAATCTGTTATATATTTTTCTGTATATAACATCGAAAATTGATACCCATCTCATTTAGGAAAATGACTGAATCGGAAGAATACGGCGATGCAATTAGGGTGGTTTTCTCACATCCCGCTCATATAGGTTTAGTACTTTTATCCATTTGTAATTCGATGTTTATTGTTTGAAAACATCGTATGTTCGATGGTAGAATCAGAGTGAATGAATCATAGCACCAAATACGTAATATAAATCACGTTATGTACTGTATAAATCCTTAGATTTATATAACAATGCGGTAATACTCACGTGGTTGAAACACGAGTGGAACTGGCCTAAGGCGCCTCAGCTTCAAAGAACGTATTATTGTATATTGTCCTCGTTCCGCAATATATTTTGGTAAGGCATCAAACGCTTAACAATACGGGTTTCATAAGTCATATTTCACCAATATATGTTGCATAATAACGACAATATACGATGGATACGTACTTTGTATATGACATGCGCCTTAATATTGTTGTTGTTGTTGTTGTAACCACGTGATTATACACATTGCATACATGTTGCAATGTATATGTAAAATACACCAAATGTTAACATGTTGTGTATTCGAATTAATGATATATTTAAGCATAAGCCGTTCTTATCATATACATATACAGTAAATGTATAATGTCATAAATTAGTACACGAGTATTAAACGTTCGTTAAACTTATTTTTGCAATGTGGTCTATTGAAATAACAACGAGTAATTTAGGCATCTGTAACACATATTAACGTATCTGGTGCAGTGATATCATACACCATCTATACACGTTCGAAGTCGAACATCCAGTGTATAATGTTGTACTAGTTGCAGTTACATGCACATTGTTCTGTTCGTATTGTTCAATAAAGCATTCGAAAAAAAATCATCAGCTAATGTCATTTAAGGCGGCCGGTCCATCGGGATAGACTATCCCACAGTCAAGAGCACCACTAGAATGTTATCTATTGAGGCTCGTTCGTGTTATTGTACATTGATAGCCAACCCATGACCCGAGTCGTGGGCTGGCTGTCGGTGTTATAAAGTACATGGATGGCCAACCCCTGACCCGAGTCGGGGGCTGGCCGTTTGTGTTATAACGTACATTGATAGCCAACCCCTGACCCGAGTTCGGGGGCTGGCCGTCGGTTTTATAACGTACATTGGTGTCCAACCGCTGACCCGAGTTGGGGGTTGGCCGTCTGTGTTATAACGTACATTGGTAGCCGGTCACTGACCCGTGTCAGGGGCTGGCTACTTGTGTTATAGCGCATCATTTAAACTCACATTTATTCTAATTTACGGACAACGCATACATGTAACTTTGCGTACGAACCTAGTCATTGATATACGAGTTATGTGAATAGTTTATTGCTACATGGGGATTTCGTCATTAGTTGGATGTTATTCAGGTTTTAGACCCTACTGTAATTTACGTGACAAACTGGAACTAATTTACGGGACAAAGTTTATTTTAATTACAACAGCATCGTTGTATTCTCTCCGACATAAAACGAGCATGTTCTTAATCAGAGTGTTACTAGCTATTTGGTTGGAGATCTATCACTAAAGTTGTCTCTACTTATTCAAATGTTATGGATAAAACAATATATTAACGTTTTGTAAAACGTAAACCATGTAAAATTAGCGTCACTTCATTTTTTTTATTATTTTCATAGATATACATAAAAGTAATACACATTGATTGATTCCTAAACTTCAGAATTATGCCATACCGTCATATTCATTTTCGGAAGATATAGTGGCTATGCGTTCAATGTGTAAGCCATTATTAATATATACGTATTCAAAATCATACTTCTAAGGTTGCTACCACATAAACTCTATACCAACGTAGAACACACACTTGTCGACTTATGTTCGAAATATTTTTCATTTGCACTGCTGATATGTTGTGTAATGCAAAAACGATCATACAAATACTATTGATAAAGGTAAAAAAATCGACTTTTGAAACCTGCAGTTGTCTCGGTTCCGTGAGAATGGGTCTCGAACGTGTTTACAACTGTCATAGTGATGAAAATGACACGTACAATGCCGTTGCAACGATATTGCTGACAGATGAAAATAAATAATGTGATAAAAATATTTTTTAACAAATATCTTCCTTATTGATACTCGTATATTTTGCAAAACATAATTGGAATTTATGGGTAGCTGGTGTCGAAATATTTGAAGTTTTCCATAATATCAGATCAAAGGAACAGTTTTCCTACAAAACAGCAACAAACCAAAAAATAAAAACAAACAAACAAAAAGAAACTGTAAAATGAAATAAATATAATATAAATAAAATGTATAAGCTCTCGTTGTATTTCGAACTCCGACGACATGTCATCACACATAGTTAACAAGAGACACAACGCCGTACACCACTGCGCTAGTGAGTCCTGAATGAAATAATTGGTGAAAATATTCGATTAATGCATACATGCCTGTCCTGGAGGCCGGGTACCATGTTTGAACGTACCCAAACAATTCGTGTCTAAGTCATAACGTACGAATAACGATTTACAGCTGGCTATTTTTAAAATGTGTCTGCTGCCGAATTCACACAGCTTAATTGATTATGTGAGCAAGGGCGGTAGTTAGATGACGCCTATGATACACGTAGATATCACAAAGTGTCGAAAGGAACGTGTTTCCAACTTTTGTTTCATCCAGTGCGTTGTTTTCGGTCAAAAGTGAATGGCATTTTATAGCTTGAAATTGTTAACAAACTGTCCGGGAACGAATCGGGAAAGTGGCGAACATATACGGCTACGAATCAGTTTTGATCACATGTGCGGGTTTCAAGTCAAAATTGACATGTTTCATACAGTTTTTGTAATGAATGACCAATAGCTAGGCGATAGTGTATTCGACACCGTGGTGCAATGGGTCCGTGCAGGTATTACCTACATGTGATCATCATTCGTCCTTACACAGATGAGTTCGAATCCCTCCGAACAAGTTTTTTTTTAATTTGTGTTACTACTTCTTATATCAAATATTCATTTTTATTGGGCAACCAGCGTAGTTTAAGATTAGTGTATGCATCAAAACTATTTGATTTTTATCTACACATACTGTTCGCCATTACGTATGGGAGACACTAATCACAATAAAACTAACATTATTAAACTCTGTATTACGAGGTATGCATATAAAAAATTCAACCTCGAAGGTCACATGAAACCTGGATATTTAGGAAACGCATTATGATAAAATCCAGCGTAACCTCTCAAACGCATACGAAATGGGGATGTGTAATGGAAGTGTGTCAGGGCGTCAACTAGCAACGCAGGATTTATGGGGAACCTGGCACATTGTATATACAGAGATACATACGAATTGTAAAATATTGGGGCAAGCTGATCCGTACTGACAATTGTATCTTACGTAACTTGTATATTGCTACTATGAGGGAAGCTGATGATGGTAAAACGAATTGGGTATCAAGGTTAAAAGACTTGTTATATATATTTGGTTTTGGAGATGCTTGGTTAAATCAGCGAACAATTGACCATAGTGCGTTTGTATGCGTATTCAAACAACGTATACTAGACTGTTTCATACAAAAGTGGAGAGAAGATGTTAAGGCCAATAACGTAATGACTTTACAAACATATAAAAGTGAATTTTGAATTTGAGAACTATTTAAGCATTGTGTACAATCATGAGCTAAGGAAGTACCTAACTAGAATACGTTTCGGCTCACATGGGCTGCGGATAGAGACAGGGAGATATGGTAGGAATCGCATAGAGCGCATTCAAAGAGTATGCACTATGTGCGATTTCGCGGAGACATCGAAGACGCCTATCATTTTATTATCATATATCCGTCTCTCACACACATTAGATCGCAGTATATTGGTTCATTCTACAGGTTGAGACCAAGCGTATTCAAGTTTACGTCGCTATTAGCTACACATCATAAAAGAACGGTCGTAAATTTGTGTAAATATTTAAAAGAAGCATTCGAGTACAGAAAATCAGCCATTCTCTAATGTTAATGTTAAACTCTTGGAATACTATCTACTATTTTGTATATACATGTATTTGTTTACATGACGAGAAACTTGTATGAGTTTAAGTCAATAAATTATGTTCTATTCTATTCTATGTTCACTGTATCATTCTGAGGGGGGTGTCCACGTAATGGAGGTTATATGCATTTCCTGAACATCCGAGTTTAATGCGATATACCGCGTTGAAATTCTTATATATCAACCAGTCAGGTGATGGACAAAATAGACGGTAAACCAGTCCTGGTACAGCTTAGCAACACGGAGTAAATTCTCAAAACAATTAACGGCATTGATTGTTATTATGATGACAGATAAATTAAATGTAGGCGTCAGCAAAGATATATCTATGCCAAACATAATTTTATAATACTTGCATGGTGCACATGCTGGAGATATTTTTCTTGCGGAAACATTGGGATGGTGGTGTTCAGAAGTTACTGGCCGTCCAAAAGTGAAAGTAGACGGTGCGGCCATATATATGGGGAAATTGCACGTATACATCAAGCCACATGACTTCGTGTTTGCTATATGCAATACTGGCATATTTATGTGAATGTACGGCTATAGGAGATGTATTATCTGATAATTTCCTATACCTACGTCGTAATATAGTGTTTATTGATGTTCATTTAAGAACGTTTAACTATTGAAAACACACCACGAACATGTATTTAGTAGAGTGCTCACTATGATAAAATCCAGCGTAACCTCTCAAACGCATACGCAATGGGGACCTCGTACGGTGTACGTGTAATGGAAGTTCCCTGCGTTTCCTAAATATCCAGGTTTCATGTGACCTTCGAGGTTGAATTATTTTCATATGCATATACCTCGTAATACAGAGTTTAATAATGTTAGTTTTATTGTGATTAGTGTCTCCCATACGTAATGGCGAACAGTATGTGTAGATAAAAATCAAATAGTTTTGATGCATACACTGATCTTACACTACGCTGGTTGCCCAATAAAAATGAATATTTGATATAAGAAGTAGTAACACAAATTTAAAAAAAAATTGTTTGGAGGGATTCGAACTCATCCGTGTAAGGACGAATGATGATCACATGTAGGTAATACCTGCACGGACCCATTGCACCACGGTGTCGAATACACTATCGCCTAGCTATTTGTCATTCATTACAAAAACTGTATGAAACATGTCAATTTTAACTTCAAACCCGCACATGTGATCAAAACTGATTCGTAGCCGTATATGTTCGCCACTTTCCCGATTCGTTCCCGGACTTTTTGTTAACAATTTCAAGCTATAAAATGCCATTCACTTTTGACCGAAAACAACGCACTGGATGAAACAAAAGTTGGAAACACGTTCCTTTCGACACTTTGTGATATCTACGTGTATCATAGGCGTCATCTAACTACCGCCCTTGCTTACATAATCAATTAGGCTGTGTGAATTCGGCAGCAGACGCATTTTAAAAATAGCCAGCTGTAAATCGTCATTCGTACGTTATGACTTAGACACGAATTGTTTGGGTACGTTCAAACATGGTACCGGCCTCCAGGACAGGCATGTATGCCTTAGTTGAATATTTTCACCAATTATTTCATTCACGACTCACTAGCGCAGTGGTAATTCGGCGTTGTGTCCCTTGTTAATTATGTGTGATGACATGTCGTCGGAGTTCGAAATACAACGAGAGCTTATACATTTTATTTTATTTATATTATATTTATTTCATTTTACAGTTTCTTTTTCTTTGTTTGTTGTTATTTTTTTGTTTGTTGCTGTTTTGTAGGAAAACTGTTCCTTTGATCTGATATTATGGAAAACTTCAAATATTTCGACACCAGCTACCCATAAATTCCAATTATGTTTTGCAAAATATACCAGTATCAATAAGGAAGACATTTGTTAAAAAATATTTTTATCACATTATTTATTTTTATCTGTCAGCAATATCGTTGCAACGGCATTGTACGTGTCATTTTCATCACTATGACAGTTGTAAACACGTTCGAGCAGTCTGACCAGGCACACACCCTGATATATATTCAGTCAGACTGACGTTCGTTATGTCTCTGAATTAGACGGGAAAAACTCACAAGCAAATAATATATTTCTACAAATGTGAATACATAAAATGACCCGACGAGTCAATGCTAAATAGAATGTAACTACAACCACATAAAACGTGCAAGGACGCCCAGGCAAGCAGTCTCCAACAAGCTTGGATTGGTATATTCACTGTATCATTCTGAGGGGGGTGTCCACGTAATGGAGGTTATATGCATTTCCTGAACATCCCAGTTTAATGCGATATACCGCGTTGAAATTCTTATATATCAACCAGTCAGGTGATGGACAAAATAGACGGTAAACCAGTCCTGGTACAGCTTAGCAACACGGAGTAAATTCTCAAAACAATTAACGGCATTGATTGTTATTATGATGACAGATAAATTAAATGTAGGCGTCAGCAAAGATATATCTATGCCAAACATAATTGTATAATACTTGCATGGTGCACATGCTGGAGATATTTTTCTTGCGGAAACATTGGGATGGTGGTGTTCAGAAGTTACTGGCCGTCCAAAAGTGAAAGTAGACGGTGCCGCCATATATATGGGGAAATTGCACGTATACATCAAGCCACATGACTTCGTGTTTGCTATATGCAATACTGGCATATTTATGTGAATGTACGGCTATAGGAGATGTATTAGCTCATAATTTCCTATACCTACGTCGTAATATAGTGTTTATTGATGTTCATTTAAGAACGTTTAACTATTGAAAACACACCACGAACATGTATTTAGTAGAGTGCTCACTATGATAAAATCCAGCGTAACCTCTCAAACGCATACGCAATGGGGACCTCGTACGGTGTACGTGTAATGGAAGTTCCCTGCGTTTCCTAAATATTCAGGTTTCATGTGACCTTCGAGGTTGAATTATTTTCATATGCATACCTCGTAATAAAGAGTTTAATAATGTTAGTTTTAATGTGATTAGTGTCTCCCATACATAATGGCGAACAGTATGTGTAGATAAAAATCAAATAGTTTTGATGCATACACTGATCTTAAACTACGCTGGTTGCCCAATAAAAATGAATATTTGATATAAGAAGTAGTAACACAAATTAAAAAAAAAATTGTTTGGAGGGATTCGAACTCATCCGTGTAAGGACGAATGATGATCACATGTAGGTAATACCTGCACGGACCCATTGCACCACGGTGTCGAATAAACTATTGTCTAACTATTGGTCATTCATTACAAAAACTGTATGAAACATGTCAATTTTAACTTGAAACCCGCACATGTGATCAAAACTGATTCGTAGCCGTATATGTTCGCCACTTTCCCGATTCGTTCCCGGACTGTTTGTTAACAATTTCAAGCTATAAAATGCCATTCACTTTTGACCGAAAACAACGCACTGGATGAAACAAAAGTTGGAAACACGTTCCTTTCGACACTTTGTGATATCTACGTGTATCATAGGCGTCATCTAACTACCGCCCTTGCTTACATAATCAATTAGGCTGTGTGAATTCGGCAACAGACGCACTTTAAAAATAGCCAGCTGTAAATCGTCATTCGTACGTTATGACTTAGACACGAATTGTTTGGGTACGTTCAAACATGGTACCCGGCCTCCAGGACAGGCATGTATGCCTTAGTTGAATATTTTCACCAATTATTTCATTCACGACTCACTAGCGCAGTTGTGTACGGCGTTGTGTCCCTTGTTAATTATGTGTGATGACATGTCGTCGGAGTTCGAAATACAACGAGAGCTTATACATTTTATTTTATATATATTATATTTATTTCATTTTACAGTTTCTTTTTCTTTGTTTGTTGTTATTTTGTCTTTGCTGCTGTTTTGTAGGAAAACTGTTCCTTTGATCTGATATTATGGAAAACTTCAAATATTTCGACACCAGCTACCCATAAATTCCAATTATGTTTTGCAAAATATACGAGTATCAATAAGGAAGATATTTGTTAACAAATATTTGTATCACATTATTTATTTTCATCTGTCAGCAATATCGTTGCAACGGCATTGTACGTGTCATTTTCATCACTATGACAGTTGTAAACACGTTCGAGCAGTCTGACCAGGCACACACCCTGGTATATATTCAGTCAGACTGACGTTCGTTATGTCTCTGAATTAGACGGGAAAAACTCACAAGCAAATAATATCTTTCTATAAATGTGAATACAGAAAATGGCCCGACGAGTCAATGCTAAATAGAATGTAACTACAACCACATAAAACGTGCAAGAACGCCCACGCAAGCAGTCTCCAACAAGCTTGGATTGGTATATTTACTGTATCATTCTGAGTGGGGGTGTCCACGTAATGGAGGTTATATGCATTTCCTGAACATCCGAGTTTAATGCGATATACCGCGTTGAAATTCTTATTATCAACCAGTCAGGTGATGGACAAAATAGACGGTAAACCAGTCCTGGTACAGCTTAGCAACACGGAGTAAATTCTCAAAACAATTAACGGCATTGATTGTTATTATGATGACAGATAAATTAAATGTAGGCGTCAGCAAAGATATATCTATGCCAAACATAATTTTATAATACTTGCATGGTGCACATGCTGGAGATATTTTTATTGCGGAAACATTGGGATGGTGGTGTTCAGAAGTTACTGGCCGTCCAAAAGTGAAAGTAGACGGTGCCGCCGTATATATGGGGAAATTGCACGTATACATCAAGCCACATGACTTCAAAACTTGTTTTTAGCCATAAAACATGCATTTGCCGGTTAATTATCTCATTTGCATATAAAGTCGAGGAAATTCCATTTTCAGCTTACTTGAACTTGGTAGTATCTGGAAAAACCCACTAGTAGTGACACAATTCTTTCTCTGATCTATCGAAAAACCTACAATCAGTGACGTAATTCCTCATGTTATCACTGACTACAGCTTGAAAAATGCAGATAAGACAAGAAGATAAACTTGTTTGAAATGCTTCAAAAACTGTATATTACCGTACAAGATATAGTCAGCATCGCACACTTCTATATAATCGCCATAATAGCACTATAATACCTTAACACACGATGTACGTGCATGGTCATAACAAACAACATAATTTAAAAATGTGAGAACTGAATGTTATTGGTGACGTAGTTGGTGACATAGTGTCTAGTCAAAGCAAGGCACCTGGCTAATAAGTGTGAGCACATCAGTGAATCATAGGAATTATATATGTAGAAACTGTCTGTTCCACGTTTTGCTGCCGACGAACTTTTGGCTATTAAACACATCAAATGTAAAACATATTAAAATGTAAGTACTTCTTCATCAATAACAAATATGTCACCCTCCCCCAAAAAAATTATGAAATTCTATCAAATATTGATTTTATTACGAAAAACGATTTGTCTATGGGAATTTAACATGGGGGCTAAAAATGGTTTTAAAAAAAATTGAATTTGTGGACCGATTTTTTAAATCTATTTCCAAGATATCTATAGACAGGTTTCGGAGTCAATATAAAATCAATATCCATCAAATGAAAAAAAAATGGGGAGAGTGACTTTTTTTGTTATTGATGAAAAAGTACTTACATTTTAATATTTTTTAGATTAAATGTGTGTAATATCCAAGAGTTCGTCGTCAGGAAAACGTGAAACAGACAGACAGAGTTATTTTTATATATTTTTTCATTTCGTTTTTACTTTCTCCGATTAGGGGCAATCCGGGAAAACACGGACATAGGAAAATTACGGACACCCATTGATGTAACGGGTTCCCTGCACAAGTAGTGTCATTTTCATTATTGTTGGTCCATTTAGCCGTTTTCAGGTCATTTCCCGCGAATGTGACACATGCGGCTATGAGGTACACCCATATCAATGACATCATACACCTACTTTAATGACGCTATACACACAACCTTTTCCAAATAACTTTGACTTTCAAATGTCGTAAACATTTTTGGGCGGGAAAAATACACTCGAACTGGGTATACCTTTTGAATGTGTTTCGTGAATTTTATTCCTGCCAGTAAAACAATTATTCCTGAGTCAATAACGCTATTCATTTACACAATTGGTAACAGAGATGTTACAAAAAATATAGAATAATAACATTGTCCGTATTAAACCTATCATTTGTTGATTGTCGTAAAACTACGGACAATCCTGTCCGTATTTTACCAAATCAAAATAGCATTCTGCAGTAACTTCGAGTACGCAGGCATATATTTTACTTAAATGATTGTAAGTTATACACACTTATTAAATGAATTACCAGTGAGTATAGAGTCTAAAACATTGTAATTTTTTAAAAATCTTTTTGCGTCCGTATTTTCCCTATCACAATTTGCTATGTCCGTAATTTGCCGACTCTATGTCCGTGATTCCCCGGTCCGTGTCTGTATTTCACCGTTTTCAGGTATCTTCAATTATATGTAAAAGTCGGGGTTTGGACGACTTAAAACACTGTATTTGAAATATGGACTAATTAGTTCGGACACCCTCGCATATCACCATAGCGAGACCGATTGAAAGTGTAAAATTTGTTTTACCGTAAACCGATAAACCAAGCAGGAGGTGTTTTTACGACACGTGATATTACTAATACGGACGACGAATAATTTGGCCCGAAAGACCAACTGCTTCTAAAACAAAATGTAGATAACATCGGAAAGTATACATAATATAGCTTACGAAGTTACTGCATTTCAAAATTGTGTTGTCGTTAGGAAGACTAAAGTTGCTTTTATCGCTGAAGAGTCCCCCGAGAGACGCTTGAAAATATGAGTTTTAAATGATCGGAGTAGAAATGCCTTAAATGCGCATTGGAATATTTTATGGGGAATAAAGAAAAACAATTTGCAACGAAATGGAATTTCATTATTCCGTATTTATTTTAACACATTTCTCTCTCCCACACCCATGTCTCTGTCTGTCTGTCTCTCTATCTCTTTCACTCTCTCCCACATACATGTCTCTCTCTCTCTGTATCTCTCTCTGTCTGTCTGGCTCTCTCTGTCTGTCTCGTCTCTATCTGTCCCTCTCTCTATCTTTCTGCATTCTCTCTCTCTATCTTTATGTCTGTATATCTGTCTGTCTGTCTGTATGTATGTCTCTCTCTATCTCGCTCTCTGTCTGTCTATGTCCCTCTGTGTCTCTTTCTCTATCATTACCTAGAAACCACAATATATCTCTCCCCCGCACCCCCACACACCTTCTCTCAACATAATTAGATACAAACCATTATATTTCTCTCTCTATCTTTCAACATCGTTAGATAGAAGCACACTATATCTCTCTCAATATCATTGGATAGAAAGCGCACATGTTGTGATTTTGTTTACAAGACAAAGTCAAGCGATCCATGATACTCTGTGGACATGACTAACAGAAACAAGTTTGCATTGAAACTGCTGTTTTATTGCGCCTGTTCGGTTGTGTCACGGCCTGTGCTGTATTCACAGTTCATGACACAAGTACCTCTTACCAACAGCAGAAGTGAAGCTGTATGTAAAAAGGACAAAACTAATACGAAAAATAGTCAAAATGTGCTCAAAGATCACCAGGGATCGAGAAAATAATAGCATCACTGGAAGGACACACCTGGAGAATTTCTATAGCCGCCACGCTGCACTTAACGTCACTGATGTGAGTTTAAAAATACAAGACAATCAAGCGATCCGGGATAATTGGGGAACACGACTACCAGAACAAAGTATGCATTGCAGTGTGCGTCTAGTGCACCTGTTGCTGTAGTCCAGGATACAAACACATCTGACACAGCACTGGGTTAATCAAAAAAAGTAAATGTAAAACTTAACACAATTCATACCAAAAATGGGCAAAATGTGTATAACTCTCGAAGTGACATTGCGAAAATTGGGAATAATATCACTGAAGATTCTTAGCCTTGTTATGTTTTCTTAAAATGATCGTAAATGTTCTAATACAGTTTCTATAATGCTTTGCTTTTGCCAGTATACCCTCAATACTGAGGCTTATCACTAGTGGATCATATTTGTATTCATAAGTACATGTACATACAATCAAATACAATCAAATGCAATCGATGTTCCCGGTATTTAGCCATTTACATCTGGGTGGGCTGAAGCAGTGTGGATACAGTGTCTTGCTCAAGGACACAACGCACGCGAGGCTCGAACCCACGATCGCGTAAGATCAGCAGACCGACGCATCAGACCGCTCGACCACGCGCTCCACTATGTCTAGGCTATTAATGTACGATATATGAAACGGAAATATCTAAATTGTATCACTGGTTCAAATAAGAGAAGTGCGACAATGACACCATTTAATTATAATAGAGAAGTTGTAACACCGTGGTAGTTGCGGGAAGTAGTTCTGCAATACTACAATATACTACGGTACCGTTTATAGCATACTAACATCATGGTAAAGCTATCAATTTGTAAATGTTGTTTCATATACTAACGTCGCCCGTCATAGGTATATATATATATATCCGTCCGTTCGTAACGTTTTGGTTTCCGCACGATAACTTGAGTTTTGTGTGTCCGATATTCATGAAACTTCACATGTGCGTTCATATCAATGACTGCAAGACACCTATTGCCCGTCCAAGGTCAAGGTCACTGTTGCTAAAAATAGATTACTATTCATAATTGTCGTAGCCGCACGATCACTTGAGTTCTGTGTGTCAGATCTTCATGAAACTTCACATGTGCATTGATATCAATGACGGCAACACACCTATTGCA
>CM055267.1:102698476-102731290 GCA_029237695.1 Conchocele bisecta | reverse complement strand
GGTCAAATATTGATTTTATTGTGAAAACAAAATTTCCCCATATTAAATCCCCATAGACATCTTCACTCCGTGAACAAAATTTCCCCATGTTAAATCCCCATAGACATCCGTGAAGATGTCTATGGGTATTTAACATGGGGATTTTTTTTTATAATTTCAGAAATATTGGACCGATTTTTAAAATTTAACTTGTTTTCTTACTTGGATCATTTTCAAGCTATCTAACTAGGTTTCGGAGCCAATTTCCAAATTTTTTCGTTTTTTGACTCCTCCCACACTCCTTTAATTCTTTTTCCCCCATGTTAAATTCCCATAGAGAAATCAATTTTTCGTAATAAAACCAATATTTGACCAAATTTCACGAAATAAAAAGAAGGCTCATTCTTAAATTTTGCTTTAATTTCATATTATCGAAAATAATACTGTTTTTGCATTGCTTATATAGCTGTAAAATTTGGGCAGGTTTCGTGAAACAGACAGTAGGGGTTTCTTGAGCCAATTTTCAGGCACTCCATGTATGACAAAATTGCTTAGGTCAAACAAAAATGTATATTGTCTCTTCATTTTGGTAACTATTGTAAATATATACTGTACAATTCCTTTGCCAGCTGGAATCCCAGATGGGACAACTATTCTCCTCTCCCCAAATTCTGGTAGCCAATATATAATTAGTTAACACATTATCATGGGGTGGGGGTGGGGATGCCAAAATTTGAATTGAATATTTACATAATATTACATATTCAGCCTCACCACACACAAGTCATTTAGCACCATGCTCTAAAAGTAATAATAGTACTTAATTAGTACTAATCTGACTACTGTTATAACACTCTCGTACCAACAGCCAAAAATGTACTTGAGAGCCAAACAAAGGATATTGCGATTCCGGTAAGAATGAACTCCATAGGTACGTAACTATAACCCTTCACATACTGCCCACCTGCCTCAAGAAATTCTGCATTGTAAGGGTTAACCATACGAGACAAGCTATGTGAATTTGTATCTACGGAAATTTGCGATTTTTCATGAAAAAATGTGAACAGAAACTGCGACGTGTTCTGTAATGACGTTGAAAGTTGACAAAATTTGCATTTACTCTGAACATTTCATCAACATTCGGCGTCATTTATGGAAAATATCGTAAATTTTGTAAATATTTTTCACGAAATACTGCACCTCCTCCAATGTACAAAATCACATGCATGACTTGTTTCAAATGTGTTGTTCACGTACCGTCGACCTTGCAAGGAAGTGTTGCCCGCCGAGGCAGACAGAGCGCCGGTCAGAATCTTAAATAACGTCGTCTTGCCCGCTCCATTCACGCCCAGTAGGCCAAAACACTGAAAATCATTTTCCATATTAACATCTGATGAGGTCATATCGACTATCGACATGTTGGAACTTCCTGAGGAACCAAATAATGTTGTGCGTTTAAAAATACCGTATTTATTCTAATAAATGTTTTAAATGGCTTTTGCATGTCAAAATAACATATTTAGAATGCAAATATGGGAGGGGGCTACTATTAGAATAAATATGTTACACTGTAGTATGTTGCCACATGTCAAACTTCAGAAGGCAAGGGGCACAGCTCGCAAAGAGCCCCCCCTCCCCCCACCCCAACACACACACACATTCGCCTGATGTTCCTTATTTGTGGCTTTGACCGGAGAAATGAGGCTTGTGGGAATTGTGACCAGTGTAACTCCTAATCAAATAGCACACTGTAGCCTTCTAATGATCTATGTTGCTTAGTAGCAGGATAATGAGCGTTTCATTTATGGAGTGGCGACCAGTGCATATCCAGATCAGACTGTGCGGATGCACAGGCTGATCTGGATCTACACTGGTCGCAAAAACCCATAAGCCCCATTTCTCCAGTCACAGCCAAAAATAAGTAACATCAGATTAATGTTGGGGCCCTTTGGGAGCAGTGCCAGGGCTCCAGATAAGGATATGAACACTGGGTTTGTTACTCCATCATTTCTGTGTCAATGTTGTTGTTTTTTAATTGCAATCAACTGCTGGGAAACTAGTTTGCTATAAATAGTTCAAAAACATCTGACAGACAAAACTTCATTACATTTTCTTTTATTTCTTTCTGTAAATATCATCCATATGCAGGCGCGGATCCAAGGGAGGGGGGGAGGGGGGCACCGGGCTATGGTCATTTTTTGTAAAGCCAAAAGCGCAAAGTAGCAGCTCAACAGAGCCTTATAAAGTGGTCTGTTGATCATGGTGATTGGTGTCTATCTCCATCCGACGGATGGCGATTAACTGTAAGGGTAAAGACTGGAGAACCGATTTTTCTTCACAAAAAAGTCCAATTTTTGTCTATTTTGCTTCGTGTAGTTGTGGCCCTGATGTGCCGGGAAATTGTCTCAAATGATGTTTTTTTTTCTCAAATTTTCATAGGGGAGGACCCCCAGACCCCCCGCTGTGGCTTCGCGCCTTCGGCACTCGCACAGTCGGTCTTCGACCAACTTTTGCGCCCCCCCCTTTCTCAAATTCCTGGATCCGCCCATGCATATGTCTTGGAATTTCATTAGAATGGAGTCTAGGGACTCAATTCTCATGAAATTCCAAGACCTATTTACAGAGAGAAATAAGAAAAATAGTCCTAGATTTGTAGGCTGTTATTTTCACCACTAACACGCAAAGTAAATTTAAAACTTCACTCCAATGTTAATTGGGTATTTCAGATTTATCTACATAATAACAATCATTAAAGAAAGAAACCAGTACATGAACCTTGTACACAACCCAGCCCTCCTACATGTACATATAAAGTATGATAATATAGAGAATAGTAGGTTAGAGCCGTGAATGGGAAAAATATCCGGCAAGGCTCAAGAATTTCTTTATTTCTCATCAGAAGTATATGTTGTGACCACTCATTTGAACCGTCTCGCCGAGACGGTTCAAATGAGTGGTCACAACATATACTTTGGTTCAGAAATAAAGAAAATAGATAGAGAATAGTAGGTTAGTGCCGTGAATGGGAAAAAATATCTGGCTCGGCTTAGGAAACCGGATGGGCGAGGCTCTGCCGAGCCTATCCGGTTTCCGTGCCGAGCCAGATATTTTTTCCCACTCACATCACTAACCTACTATTCTATTTATCCCGTCAACATTCTAAAACAGCATTTAAATCAACTTAATTTAGTTAATTTAGCCTTCAAAAGCGAGATAAGTTAGAACCAAATTACATCAAACACTCATTGGCGCACAGAACATAGTTGGATAAAGTATGGTTGTAAAATCCGTTTGACATTCAGAAAATGGCATGCACTTTATTTTCTGGCGATATCGTTTTTATTTGCCAAATTTAACCCTCACACTGTAAACAGTTCCATTTCCATCAGACTATTCAGTCAACTGGGGAAAGTATAGTCACCAACACGAATGACGCATATGAATTGTGATTAAGTCGTATTGACAGGATATAAAATATGTTTCACGGCACCTTGCTTCACGGCACATAGGCACTGCGTTGACGTGATAAATATTTGTTCAGTGGAACCTCTCAAAACTGGACACCAAGAAAACACATGTAATCTTATTTTTTGGCGAGTTCTTGGTCATTTATCTCTGACAGGTGATAATGTCTGTTTGTGATCGCATAGCACACAACTATGGCTCAGAATGATCAAATGCCTGATTTATAGTGAAACAGCTCTAAGCCGGACACCATGGGGACCTCCCAGGGTGTCCGGTTTAGAGAGGTTTCACTGTATGTATATATTTTAAAGGCCCTGGGTCTCAGATGTGAATGAAATGTGAGTAAAACAGTTAAAGAGCATTTCACAGCTTTGAGTATGATTACACTGAAATAAAATGCTAAATACCTCGCCGTTTGATATGCCAAAGCTGATGTGGTCCACCGCGAGGAAGTGTTTGCCTGCTCTGCGGTACACCTGTTGGAGAAATTGAAAGTCAACTGATGGGGTATTTGATTGTAATTATTTTTTTATTGTTGTTATTTTTTGTGTGGAAGCAAATACATGGAACAGTCTAGTTCTTATCAGTTTAATAAATAAATATTAAATCATCATGAAGTTGGATTCTATGTATAAGTAATCGGAGCAGGTTCTGTTATTGATTATCTGGTTATGCAAACCAGATATATAATCAATCAAGAACCTGCTTCGATTATACTTATATATATTTTTTATATATTATATATTTTATTCTATGCACATTTATTCTATTCATAGCTTGTTTTATGCAATAGACAATCCTTCAATCCTTTTGTTGGTTGACTGACCTTTGATAGGTTGTTGACGGTGAGTATATCGTTCGTCGATCTGTGTCGTATGCGCTGTCTCTCTGCCAATACGTCTTCATCCTCGTATGGTGGTTCGGAGAACACCAGTGGAGAACTGTAACATACAAACTGCAATGTAGACTTTTTCCAAGAAATTGTACACTTTTTTCCAAGAAATTGTGAAGCTTTTTCAAAGAAATTGAGACTTTCCAAGAAGTTGTGAGATGTTTCAAGAAATTGTGAGACTTTTCCCAGAACTTATGAAGTCTTCTACACCAGGTCACGTGTGAATCCTGTTAAGAATATATTCAACGTTGAAATATGCAAAGACCTGACATTAACATGACAAACTATATCATTTTCAACTTTGCTGATGCCACCAAAATGATTCAGTGCTCCAGATAAGGAAGTAGTAATCAAGTATTGTCACTCCATCATTTCTGAAGCAATTAGTATTTCAAAATTTTAATTGGGTACAATAAAATCACACTACTGTTTACACATCAGCAGACAGCAATTATAGAATAGTTTGCTTCGAAATGAAAACATGTCTTGGCAGTTCATTATAATTGTCTCCTTAGGGACAATTCTAACTAGATTGGTCAGTAAGCGAGGCTTACGGAATACCCCCCGCGTGGGCCCAGGTACCCCTAAAATATGTAAAAATTTTCAAGTGTGTGGGCTTGTGACCTTCACTCTGGGATCAGCGCGAGCGGCATGAACGTGAATTTGTCACAGGGTGGTAGAGGTCCATTGGAGCAATGAGCGTGTGAAAAGAAGCAGATCCGAGCAAGGAAATAGAAGTCATAACCGATTTCTCTGATGTTAAGTTTTGTAAAGAGACTACCGTATAACCTCGAATTAATGCCCCCGGAGGCGTTACATTTTACAAAAGGGGGGGGGGGAGGGGGGCGTTTATTTGTCACAGGGTGGTAGAGGTCCATTGGAGCAATGAGTGTGTGAAATGTGAAGCAGATCCGAGCAAGGAAATAGAAGTTATAACCGATTTCTCTGATGTTAAGTTTTGTAAAGAGACTAGCTACCGTATAACCTCGAATTAACGCCCCCGGAGGCATTACATTAGCCAGAAAAAAAAAAAAAAATTCTACCAAGGACCGCCGATTTCAAACACAAATAAGGATTTAAGGATTATTTGTGTTTGAAATTGGCGGTAAATGGTAAAAAAAAAAATTTTTTTATTTTTTTTTTATTTGGGGGGTGGGGGGGCTTTTATTAGGAGAGGGGCGTTAATTCGAGATTATACGGTATGTATGTGACGTTGACCTTGAGATCCGCGGGGATTTGTCACAGCATATGAAATATTAAGTATTTTCAATGAAAGAAATAGAAGTTACAACATATTTCTCTGATGTTAAGTTTTGTAAAGAGACTAAGTATTTGACCTTGACCTTGGGATCAGCGGGGGTTGGACGGTCGTGGATTTGGCACAGCATGGTAGTAGAGCCTTACAGGAATGCATGTGTGAAATATTAAGCATTTTAGATGAAGGAAATAGAAGTTAGAACAATATTTCTCTGATGTTAAGTTTTGTAAAGAGACTAAGTATTTGACCTTGACATTGGGATCAGCGGGGGTTGGACGGTCATGGATTTGGCACAGCATGGTATTAGAGCCTTACAGGAATGCATGTGTGAAATATTAAGAATTTTAGATGAAGGAAATAGAAGTTAGAACAATATTTCTCTGATGTTAAGTTTTGTAAAGAGACTAAGTATTTGACCTTGACCTTGGGATCAGCGGGGGTTGGACGGTCATGGATTTGGCACAGCATGATAGTAGAGCCTTACAGGAATGCATGTGTGAAATATTAAGCATTTTAGATGAAGGAAATAGAAGTTATAACAATATTTCTCTGATGTTAAGTTTACAGACTAAGTATTTGACATTGACCTTGGGATCTGCGGGGGTTGGACGGTCGTGGATTTGGCACAGCATGGTAGTAGAGCCTTACAGGAATGCATGTGTGAAATATCAAGCATTTTAGATGAAGGAAATAGAAGTTATAACAATATTTCTCTGATGTTAAGTTTACGCGGACGCACGGACGCACGGACAACCTGACTCCAGTATACACCCCCACAACTCGTTGCGGGGGGTATAATGAAATACCAAGATGTGTTTTCATGGAAAATAAGAAAAAGATGCTACATTTGTGGTCTGTTTATTGTTTTCTGCAGCATGATAAAGATACAACAACATTTTTATTGTTTTTTGATACTCGCTACTTCTCATTTCAATTGGGTTTTTGGCAATTTTAATTGGGTATTTAAACAAATATGCAGCTTATCTGGAGCACTGGGATTGTGAGAATGCCCTGCATTTACGAGACTGGCCAATAATACAGCTAAACACGTACACACCTGAAATTAATAGTGATCTTGTCCAGCAAGATAGCCACTATAAAGAAGACCAATCCCTCGGCTCCCAGCGCCACGCAGTTCCAGCCAATCAGGTCGAAGGTGAAAGGTTCGGTGTACACGTCGACTCCGAATCTGGCAAACACATCCGACTGGAGCTGGTTGGTTATCAGGTTGATGAGACCTCCACTGAAGGCGTACTGCGGGAATATCAGGAATAGGTATCGCAGGACGTCGTACGCTGCCTCAAAGTCCTGGTGAAGTAAATGATTGGTTGATTGATTGGATGTTGTAACCTTCACAAATGTAATGTTAGAGCAAACAATTGATTGCTACAGGTGGCCGTTTATCGTATGACTAAAATCTTTGTAAATGCAAAATTACGATAGTCTGTAAATTTCACATTAACAACGTTTTCTTGTAAACAATTATTGGATTTACATTTATTGAGCATAGGATGCATATGATCCATCAATTGAAATTTCCAGACGATCCTAAATTTGCACTTACGGACATTTTAGTCGTACAAAGTTTAGTGAAAAACGGGCCCCAGTTCTCCAATTGATGTATTGTTTAAGCGTAAATTGATTTATTGAAAGGACTTAATCTGTGACCAGCCACAACAACAGCATTCTTATTACTCATGTAGATTCCTCTACTGTCTGTTCCACGTATTTCTGCCGACACATTTCTGGCAATCAAGCACATTAAATTTCCAAAAAAACATTTATTTGACAAAATTCCTGATTTTATTGCGAAATTATGTTTTAACATAGGGGCTAAACATATATTTTAATAAATTAATTTTTACTTGTGGACAAATTTTGAAAATCTAACTTTTGTTTTCTTTATATTTACATTTTTTTTTTTTTACCCTCCTGGTCAGCTTCTTCCTCCTTTTCACCCCATGTTAAAAATCTTTTTTTCACAATAAAATCGATATTTTATGAAATTTCATCAAATAAAAACTTTGGGGAGGGTGACTTTCTTGTTATTGATGAAAAAGGACTTACATTTAAAATATTTTTTTTAGATTTAATATGTTTGATAGCCAAAAGTTCGTCGGCAGACAGTAGTTACATCAGCGGGAATGAACTGTTCTGGATGTCCCTCGCAATGTTTGTAGCATTGGTTTCTTACCTCACATTGTTTGTAGAAGTTTCTTACCTCACAATGTTTGTAGACGTTTCTTACCTCACAATGTTTGTAGACGTTTCTTACCTCACAATGTTTGTAGAAGTTTCTTACCTCACAATGTTTGTAGACGTTTCTTACCTTGCGATATTCGCGGTAGTTTTCAATATTGCAATGTATGTAGCAATGTTTTATCTTGCTATATTTGTAGTATTTTCTTACCTCGCAAAATGTTGTAGCTGTTTCTTACCTCTGTAGTAATTTCTTACCCTGCGATGTGTGTAGTATTTTCTGACTTCAACATTAATTGCTCACCTCTTATTGTTTTTAGTAGTTTCTTACCTCAAGATAACTGTAGTAGTCGAGACAGAAGATGCAGCTGACCGTCACGATTCCCAGGAAGTTATGCAAACAGAAGAGAGTGAAGAAAGCCGAGGACACCGTCTTGAACAGCTTCACCACACAGTACCCAAACGTAATTGTCGCCCAACTGTCGATAAAACGGGTATACAGTGGAACCTCTCTAAACCAAACACCAAGACAACATCTGTGATCTTAATTTTGATGGGTTTCTTTGTCATTTATCTCGGATGATAATGTATATTCATGATTGCAAAGCATCCAAATATGTATCACAATGGTCAAATGCCTGATTTACAGTGGAACATCTCTAAAGCGGACAACCTGGGGACCCAGGGTGTCCGGTTTAGAGAGGTTCCACTGTGCTATTCATATTCTCTAAACTTTTGTTGTTTTCTCTTCGTTATTTTCCATTTTACTCAATAACAACAAAGGCTAAAGCTTGTTTTTGTTGATAATTTTGATAAAGAAGACAACATATTAAACAATAGTGAATTCAATTTTGAGAACAAAAACCTGTCGACTGTTAAATATTTATTTCATTCAACAAAAACAAGCTTTAACTATAAATGATTCCAATAAGTGCAGCTACCCAGCTAACAATGAAACACTTTTACAATGTGCCCTAAATGTTTCATGAATTGCGTTGTGTTTAAGTAAAAATGGCATGTTTGTCGTTTGCTGTTTTTATTTTCCAATTTTCTATGTAAAAAATATGATATTTTGTGTATTTGTTTTGTCGGGTTACATGTATGCAAATGCTAAACAGGGTCTTTACTGAATTTAATCCGACCAACTGTGGCTGTGACTGGAGAAATGGGGGTTTTCGGTTTTGCGACTAGTGCAGATCCAGATCAGCCTGTGCATCCGCACAGTCTGATCAGCATCTGCACTGTTCGCCATACAATCACTGAAACACTCATCACACTTGTAACAAGCAATATAGATCATTATCAGGCTACAGGAGTGAGGCCATTTGATCAGGAGCTAAACTGGTCATAAATCCCGAAGCCCCGCTATTTGACCAGGGACAGCCTCAAATGAGACATGCCACGTGGTTGTGTACCTAAAAACATGTGAGATTTTCATGATATACATGTACAGAAACTCTGATATTTTCTGTAAATGAAGTCGTAATATGACAAAATGTTCATAGCAAATGCGGACTAGAATTCCGCATTTGCATATGAACATTCAGTCAGCTTTTGATGTGAAGTACGGAAAATATTGAAAATGTTGTCAATATTTTTATGAGAATATCGCACAAAATCCCATGGCGTGTCAAACATGATGTAGGTATTAGACTGACCCGTATAGGAAAATCAGGACAACCAAGGCCTCCATGTTGTTATTTTTCCAGAACGAGTCGTTTTGGAAGATTGCCAAGATTACTATGGAGAGCCCGACACAAACTACGAGGATCAGCTGTAAATACAATGCACATATTATAGGAATGAATGGCCTTTTTGTGGAATTTATTGGGGTATAAACTTGGAAAAGTCGTGGGAATACAGGACGAAGCGATAAAAAAATACAATTTTCGATTTCAATTTCAATTTATTTATTTTTTCGAAAATTGTAATTTTTTAAGGCCTCGTCCAGTATTCCGGCGACTTTTCCAAATTTATATCCCCGATAAATTCAACAAAAAGACCATTTATTCCTTATAATTCCAGCATTTAAAATAAATTCTTCAAGAAAATGTGTTTATTTTCCGTTTTCTTAAGAATTATTTTAACTGCGCCTCACGATTACGGAAAGTAGTTCGGCGTGGGAGTTTACTGGGATATAAATTTTGGACAGACTTGCTACGGGCCAATCAAATGTTAGGGAATTGTGTAAATATTTTTGTGCTGAAATTATTACACAAATATCAAATTCTGCATAAATACAGAGTGAGAGATGTTTACACATATGTTTATGTGACAAATGCATTAATAACATAGTTTATTCAGCTATGATGTGGGTGGGAGGTGGGGCAGGCATGGTTTAAAACAATAGCCAGTTAAATAATAGATATATTTGGTTAACTGTCATTTGGACAAAAAATATTTACTAATCAACTCATTTAGTTAACTGTTATTTTTTATTTCTTGTTAATTGCACAAACTTTGTCCTGTTAGCCGATTCTCCCTCAACTATATCTCTGTTTTTCAAAATGATAGTTGCAGAATATAATGATATTTATAATGTTTGATGTTTATTTTTTATCCATGAAAGCATATTTTGACCATGAAAATATGTTTCCAATGGAGACAATTCTCATGAGCTGCCAAAATATGTTTATTGTTGTAAAATAAATAAATAAAATTGGAAAACAGCAGACGACAATATTCGGTTCCCGGCTTTTAAGGGTTAACTTTTTCAACACTACAAACCTCTATAGCAGTGTCTGCAAATTGTAGATCCAGATGAGCCAGCTCGTAACAAGCCATCTTATCAGGATGTTGCAAGTCATTTTCATATATTTTCAAAAACAAAAACCCCCTTTTTATAACTAGTCTAGTCTGAAAATCATTTTGTGACAATTCGATTGGTCAGAAAATTAACATATCACAGTCTGTTCCAGTTATTTAGGGTTGAAAGGGTTAAACATACCAAGTCCAGACCAGTGAAGCCATCCAATACAGCATGGGATCGGATGTAAGTTTGTCATCTGTTGTTTATTTTTTATTTTCAATTTTTCTGATGAAAACATGTTTTAACAGTGCATGATGGAGACAATTCTCACGAGCTGCCAAAACGTGTTTATTGTTGATAAACATGATAAATGAGTTAACATTGGAAAACAGAAGACAAAAATAATCGGTTCCCGGATTTTAAGGATGAAACATACCAAGTCCCAGACTAACGAAGCCGTCCAATAAAGCACGGGACCCACTCCACTGGCGAACTGCACGTGCTTCTCCCGTCGGATGTACTCATGCACGACATACGTTGCTATGCCGACTGGGATGAAGGTGAAGGCCAGGAGAATGATGAGAGCAATGCCACAGTCTGCCGCTGACTGCAGCCTGTGAAAGGTAAGGTAACATTTTTGTCAAGAGGCCAGTAGCCTATTTCATCAACCTATCAACACTTGATCAATCAGGACCAGTAGCCTATTTCATCAACCTATCAACACTTGATCAATCAGGACCAGTAGCCTATTTCATCAACATATCAACACTTGATCAATCAGGACCAGTAGCCTATTTCATCAACATTGCAAAGTATACTTTAGTAGCAAAGTATACTTTGAGGGAGAAATTTTCAATTTTATGATAAATTTATTAATTTTTATTATACTGAATTTATTACATTATCACAGCCAATTTGGCTGTGATAATGTAATACATTCAGTATAATAATTCTGCATACTTTTAATCATGAAATATATGCATTTGTTAGTTCTATATGAAATAATGCATTTCAGGAAAAATAAATGATTACTCCCTCAAAGTATACTTTGCTAGTAAAGTATACTTTGCAATGTTGATGAAATAGGCTACTGAATATAGTATAAAAATGACCGTCAGATAAAAACATTTTAATAGACAGTGATATAATACGAATATGGCATATTCTTGCTGTAACACTTGATTTGAGGGCTTCAACAAATAGGAAATGAATGAATCTACATATTACTGATAGTTATCTGGGGCCGGTTACAATTTCGCAAGTGCAAAATTATGATAGCCTGTAAATTTCACATTAACAATGTTTTCTTGTTTTCAATTATTGGATTTACATTTATCGAGCATATGCTGCATATAATGCTCGATAAATGTAAATCCATCAATGGAAATATCCAGACGATGCTAAATTTGCATGTACAAACATTTTAGTAGTACAAAGTTTAGTGAAACGGCCCCCTGGGCATTACAAACTGTGAAAAACTACTGTGCAGTCAAACCCCTGCTGGGGATCCAGGAAGCCGTTTCATTAAACATCGTACGACTAAAATATTCGTAAGTGCAAAATTATGATAGTTGTAACACACCATATTGTAAGTATTTTTCTTGGTGTACATATGTTTGGACATGTTTTCATTATGTTAATGATATTGCATGTATTGTAGAACAATAATTCATATACATGTACACAACTACGGTTTGTGGAGGATGTCTCCCCGACCCACCACAGACCTATTACATGTACACAACTACGGTTTGTGGGGGATGTCTCCCCGACCCACCACAGACCTATTACATGTACACAACTACGGTTTGTGGGGGATGTCTCTCCATACGACACCAACTCGACCTGGGATTACAGTTACACAACTACGGTTTGTGGGGGATGTCTCCCCGACCCACCACACACCTATTACATGTACACAACTACGGTTTGTGGGGGATGTCTCCCCGACCCACCACCGACCTATTACATGTACACAACTACGGTTTGTGGGGGATGTCTCCCCGACCCACCACCGACCTATTACATGTACACAACTGTACGGTTTGTGGGGGATGTCTCCCCGACCCACCACCGACCTATTACATGTACACAACTGTACGGTTTGTGGGGGATGTCTCCCCGACCCACCACCGACCTATTACATGTACACAACTGTACGGTTTGTGGGGGATGTCTCCCCGACCCACCACCGACCTATTACAGGGAGAATAAACAAATATCCAAACTGAAAAAAAGGCCTATTTCACCAACATTGCAAATAATACTTATCTAGCAATGTATACTGTGGGGGAGAAATTTTCAATTTAATGATAAATTTATTAATTTTTATTATACACTGAATTTATTACATTATCACAGCCATTTTGGCTGTGATAATGTAATACATTCAGTATAATAATTCTGCATACGTTTAATCATCAAATATATGCAGTCGTTAGTTCTGTATGAAATAATGCATTTCGGGAAAAATAAGTAGATTGTATACTAGATAAGTATACTTTGCAATTTTGATGAAATCGGCTATATATTAAATTATAAATCATGAACGAAGAAGGACCGCAGCTTACAGGGTTTCACGAGAGAGCTGCACTTTGTTGAGTTGCAGGGGGTGGTTGTAGGCGGAGATGCCATATTGTTCCGCGGGTCCGTGTACCGCGGGGTCCACACTGGCCCGCAGCAGCCCGTTGGTGTACGCGTTGTAGAACGACGGGATCGCGTGGTACCCGCGGTTGTTGTACCACACCGTCGATTTCAGTTTCGGAGTACTGGTGGTGTCTGTGGTGTCGTCTTGTGTGGACCAGCCGCCATACCTGGATTAGAAGGAAAAAGTGAAAATGAATGGGTCTAACTTGCCTGCGACAGCTTATGTTATGTAGTGATGGGACCTCAGTTTCAAAAAGTGAAAGGGTTTACATCCCAGCAACAGCTAAGGTCATATATAGACGGGACATTTGTTTCACGTTTCATTCAAAAGACCAGTGGGATGGATATACTATGAACAAACATTATTCTAAATTCATTTCACTGCAGGAATGTTGAACGAACATTATTCAAAATTTACTTCTAGGCAGAAATGTTGAACAAACAATAATTCCAGCACAAAAATATTTACACAATTCCCTAGCATTGCCCGTAGCAAGTCTCTGTCCAAAAGTTATATCCCAGTAAACTCCCACGCCGAACTACTTTCCGTAACCGTGAGGCGCAGTTAAAATAATTCTTAAAATAAACACATTTTCTTGATGAATTTATTTCAAATGCTGGAATATAAGGAATGAATGGCCTTTTTGTGGAATTTATCGGGGTATAAACTTGGAAAAGTCGCGGGAATACTGGACGAGGCCTTCCGGCCGGCCTCGTCCAGTATTCCCGCGACTTTTATTTTCCAAATTTATACCCCGATAAATTCCACAAAAAGGCCATTCATTCCTATAGTATTCTAAATTCATCCATGTTAGGAATGCTGAAACAAACATTATTCTAAATTGATCCACGGCAGAAATGTTGAACAAACATTATTTTAAATTCATCCACGGCAGAAATGTTGAACAAACATTATTCTAAATTCATTCACGGCAGGAATACTTGAATTGAACATCATTTCAGTGTACAACAATATTGGTTTGATATTTTAAATACTTATTCTAAATTCATGTCAATGTAGAAATATACCGTTGTTCGATGAAATCGAAGAAGCTTTCGTGAAGGTAGGCATCAATATCGCGACCCTGTAGATCCTGTAGTATATCAGTGGTGGTCGTCACACGCTGCTTCGGTGGTTCGTCTGCTGATCCTTTGCTGCATGTGTAGCGGAAATCATCACAGCCGCATGTGGCATTCGGATTGTAGTCAAAGTCAGGTGTTGAAAACTTGGCATCCGGAGAAACGCACTGGAACTTGCCACTGTAATGATGTGGAGGAATTTTGTTATATTTCAGCCGGCAGTTTACACAAATGTGTTGCTGTGACTGCAGAAATAGGGCTTATTGGATTTGTGACCAGCATAGCTCCTGATCAAATAGCACACTTCTGTAGTCTGATTACGATCTATATTGCTTGTTAGGAGCATGATGCGTGTTTACTTGATGGAATGGCGAACAGTGCAGATCCTGATCAGACTGTGCGGATGCACAGGCTGATCTGGATCTACACTGGTCGCAATACATACTATTTTACTATTTATTTCTTCTTCATCTAAATTGCTTGACTGTGCGGATATAATCAAGTGTCATTTGTTATTTTTCAACTATTTATAGCCTACAAGTTTCCAAGCATGCAGAGGTACATGTAATATGAGCAGAAAATTAACCCTTAGACTGCTATCTTAATAACAAGCATGCAGAGGTACATGTAATATGAGCAGAAAATTAACCCTTAGACTGCTGCTATCTTAATAACAAGCATGCAGAGGTACATGTAATATGAGCAGAAAATTAACCCTTAGACTGCTATCTTAATTTTTTGTCGTCTGCTGTTTATTTTCTATTTTCAATTTTTATCATCAAAAACATGCTTTGACAACACTTTAGAATAACTAGAAATGGACGCTTGTCGACAAGCGCATGTGTATCCCCCTCCCCAGATACACAAGTAGTTTGAAAAAAAGGTGTTCGAGTTATGCTCCGGAGACAAAATCAGTGACGGAAAAACAAAGGGAGATAACTAAAGAATTAGTGATACAAGAGTTGTCATTCTTGCGGGACACACCTTTAGGGTCGTGGTCTATGCATGTGTGAAGTTTCATGAAAATATTCCAAAGGGTGTTCGAGTTATGCTCCAGACACGAAATCAGTGCACGAAACAACAAAGGGAGATAACTAAGAAATTAACGACGCAAGAGTTGTCATTCTTACATGCGACACACCTTTGGGTCGTCTTCTATGCATGTGTGAAGTTTAATAAACTAGAAAATGTGTTCATAGAACACAGAGTCCCACATATCGCTTTGATAATAAATGAGGCCAAATTGCAAGTCAAAATTTTCTTTTACCTGAGCGTTAAAGTTTTTGAAGCACCAAGTATGTGACCTTGACCCTGGGCTTGGCGGGGGCAGGACAAACGTGGATTTGGCACAGGGCGGTAGAGGACCATTAGAGCAATGCATATATGAAATATGAAGCTGATCCGTGAAAGAAAACAGAAATTATAAGATATTTACCCGAGCGTTAAAGTTTTTGAAGCACTAAGTATATGATGTTAACCCTGGGCTTGGCGGGGGCGGGACGAACGTGGATTTGGCACAGGGCGGTAGAGGACCAATTAGAGCAACGCATATATGAAATATAAGTTGATCCGTGAATGGAAAGAAAAATTATAAGATATTTACCTGAGCATTAAAGTTTTTGAAGCACCAAGTATGTGACCTTGACCCTGGGATTGGCGGGGGCAGGACGAACGTGGATTTGGCACAGGGCGGTAGAGGACCATTAGAGCAATGCGTATATGAAATATGAAGATGATCCATGAAAGAAAACAGAAATTATAAGATATTTACCCGAGCGTTAAAGTTTTTGAAGCACTAAGTATGTGACCTTGACCCTGGGCTTGGCGGGGCAGGACGAACGATGGATTTGGCACAGGGCGGTAGACGACCATTAGAGCAACGCGTATATGAAATATGAAGTTGATCCGTGAATGGAAAGAAAAATTATAAGATATTTACCTGAGCATTAAAGTTTTTGAAGCACCAAGTATGTGACCTTGACCCTGGGATTGGCGGGGGCAGGACGAACGTGGATTTGGCACAGGGCGGTAGAGGACCATTAGAGCAATGCGTATATGAAATATGAAGATGATCCATGAAAGAAAACAGAAATTATAAGATATTTACCCGAGCGTTAAAGTTTTTGAAGCACTAAGTATGTGACCTTGACCCTGGGCTTGGCGGGGCAGGACGAACGTGGATTTGGCACAGGGCGGTAGACGACCATTAGAGCAACGCGTATATGAAATATGAAGTTGATCCGTGAATGGAAATAAAAATTATAAGATATTTACCTGAGCGTTAAAGTTTTTGAAGCACCAAGTATGTGACCTTGACCCTGGGATTGGTGGGGCAGGACGAACTTGGATTTGGCACAGGGCGGTAGAGGACCATTAGAGCAATACGTATATGAAATATGAAGATGATCCATGAAAGAAAACAGAAAGTATAAGATATTTACCCAAGCGTTAATGTTTTTGAAGCACTAAGTATGTGACCTTGACCCTGGGCTTGACGGGGGCAGAACGAACGTGGATTTGGCACAGGGCGGTAGAGGACCATTAGAGCAATGTGTATATGAAATATGAAGCAGATCGGTCGAAGGATGAAGAAATTATGAGACATTTACCCGAGTGTTAAAGTTTTGTGACGGACGGACGGACGGACGGACGGGAGGACGGGACGCACGTTCCTACGAATGAATACTTGTTGGGTTTTTACTGTATAAAAATACCCAACAAGAGTACCCAATACTATCCTAACCCTACCCAATAAGATCCCCGTACGCTTACAACAAGTACCCATTCGTGTGTGCGGACGGACGGACGGACGTCCGTGCGGACAATATTGAGGAAGGGGCCATTTCCATTGTTCTAGAACAATGGAAATGGCCCCTTGTTATGAATAGAATAAGGGGCCATACGGAATAAGTCAAAGGATTCTTTTGTGTTAGGCTCCGCCCCTTGGCCCCTTACTCTCGAATACCTGCCCGGACCCGGACGGACGGACGGACAAGGGTAACACTAAATGCCCCCTCCACTATCGTGGTGGGGCATAAAAATATTCCAAAGGGTGTTCGAGTTATGCTCTGGATACAAAATCAGAGCATGAAACAACAAAGGGAGATAAGTAAACAAGAATTCCGCGGAATCAGATGCCTCGCCTTGTCCCGCCTTGACCTCGAGCCTGGGCCCGAAAGCAATTTTCACTGGCCCGAACATATTATACAATTATTGACTAGTGAACCATAGAATATCAGATTATATTCTATGGCTCACTAGTCAATAATTGTTTTATTATATGATAATAGTCTGTATATAGCACTTACGACCTTATGCTACTAGACAAAAATTGAAAAAGAATTTGAAAAAAAAAATGAAAAAATAAAATGGAAAAAAAGTTTAAAAATTAAAAATAATAATGCTTGCTACAGGAGCCCAGAATTTTTTTTAATAGTCCTATATTTATCTACATATATCTGCACAGGTCCACATAATGCCACAATATTTTCAACACAGTTTACGGAAATGTAATATAATCATTTACCTGTATAAATTACCTGTAAGTGGTCAGTGGTCAGTTGCACATGCTAGCACATGCACATGTGAATAGTCTGTATATAGCACTTACGACCTTATGCTACTAGACAAAAATTGAAAAATAATTTGAAAAAAAAAATGAAAAAAAAAAAAAAAAAAAAATGAAAAAAAAAAGTTTAAAAATAATAATGCTTGCTATTGGAGACCAGATTTTTTTTTAATAGTCCTATATTTATCTACATATATCTGCACAGGTCCACATAATGCCACAATATTTTCAACACAGTACCCAATGTAGTAATTTATTTACTGTATAAATTACCTGGTCAGCAGTGGTCAAGCACTGGACATCTGCACATGCTAGCCCATGCTAGCACATGGTTCTCCCAGTTTCTATTGTTCTCTCTACAGGTAAGGTGTACAGAGCACACGAGAAAAGGTGTACAGAGCAGACGAGAAAACAGATCTTCATGCATTATTGTCCAGTTTGTAGAGTGCGCAAAATAAAAAAGGGAGATAACTGAAAAATTAGCTACGCAAGAGTTGTCATTTTTGTGCGCGACACACCTCCGGGTCGTGGTCTATGCATGTGTGAAGTTTCATGAAAATATTCCAAAGGGTGGTCGAGTTATGCTCCGGACAGGAAATCAGTGAGCGAAAACAAAAAAGGGAGATAACTCAAAAATTAGCTATGCAAGAGTTGTCATTCTTGTGCACGACACACCTTCGGTTTGTGGTCTAATTCAATGTGTTAGTTTCATAAAAATATTCCAAAGGGTGGTCGAGTTATGGTCAATCAGTGCGCAAAACAAAAAAGGGAGATAACTAAAAAATTAGCTATGCAAGAGTTGTCATTCTTGTGCGCGACACACCTTCGGGTCGTGGTCTATGCATGTGTGAAGTTTCATGAAAATATTCCAAAGGGTGGTGGAGTTATGCTCCGGACACGAAATCAGTGCGAGAAACAAAAAAGGGAGATAACTAAAAAAATTAGCTATGCAAGAGTTGTCATTCTTGTGCGCGACACACCTTCGGGTCATGGTCTATGCATGTGTGAAGTTTCATGAAAATATTCCAAAGGGTGTTCGAGTTATGCTCCGACAAGAAGTGTCTGCGGCGGACGCGGACGCGGACGAGGACGCGGACGCGGACGCGGCGCGCTGTCAAATCCATAGTATCCCCCGACGGAGTCCGGGGGATACAATTAACAACATGCTTTGACAGCACTTCAGAATCATTTCCATTGGAACCATGTTTTAATTGAGAAATAAGGCAAGATATAAAAGGAACAGCAGATGACAATTGTTGTGTGTAGCTAAGGGCTAATCAAAATCATAAGAAGCTATATGAAATGGTCTATGTTCTCTGTGTTTTTCTCTGTCGACTATTTAACCCTTTCACCCTAAGTAACTGGAATGGATTTTGATATGTTCATTTTGCAACCAATCCAATCATCACAAGATGCTTTTCAGACTAGTCCATTTATGAAAAGGGGGTGTTTTTGCTCTAAAAAATATGCAAATTACTTGCAAAAAGTGCAGGTCCTGATGAGACAGCTCGCTACAAGCCGGATCATCTGGATCTGCACTGTTTGATAACATGCTATAGTGGGCTTTCGGGCTCAAAGGATAAACACTTACGGTAGGCCCGGCATATCGACCATACATGAGGTGCCAATCCCGGGCCGGGTTTGAAATGTCTCAAACACCTTACTGCTCATTACAAGCTGGCTCATCTGGATCTGCACAGTTTGCAAACACCACTATAGCGGGCTCAAAGGGTTAACACTTACGGTAGACCTGTCATGCCGTCCATACACGGGGTGTCAATCCCGGGTTGAGTTTGAAATGTCTCGAACACCTTACTGCTTGTTACAAGCACAGATATAGCGGGCTCAAAGGGTTAACACTTACGGTAGACCTGTCATGCCGTCCATACACGAGGTTCCAATCCCGGGCTGAGTTTGAAACGTCTCGAACACCTTACTGCTCAGCGGTAGACTGCTTTCATCCCTGTAACAAGGACAGATTTCAACAATGTTTGTTTGTTTGTTGGGGTTTAACGGCCTATCAACAGCTAAGGTCATTTAAGGCATTTAACTACATGTACATGTTCAAGTACATGTATAAAATAGGGGGAAAATCCCGAAATCAGAACTGAATATTTACAATAAAAAAACTAAATATTCAGCCCTGAAATCAGAATAATCCTGATCTGATCTGATGTCAGGTCCTTGACACACCAGAAACACTTGGCCGCCTGCCAAAAGCAGTAGGATCAGTAATAATCTTACTAATTATATTATGGGCAATAACCCAATTCAACTCCCAGGTAACAAACGAGCCAACGATAAAAACGTAACTGAGGGCCAAACCAGGCAAAATCGGGTTTCCTATAAGTGAATTTCAACAATGAACAACTGATTGATTGGGGATGTACGTCCATTCAACAGCACCTGTAATGTGGGAGGTGGGAGTGGGGGCGGGGATATAGAATGTTCAGCACTGAAATTACAATACAGATGACAGCACATTGTGCAGTTTTGAGATGATTCAAGAATCAATGCAATCTCGCATTCACACATGGTAAGAAGAGCGCTGCAAGTCACAAAATACGCCCGTCGAATATGGGCCAGACTGCGAAGATGCAGAAATGTGAAGCTGACACCAAATTAAGGCAAGAAACATTAATGAGAAATTGAAAGTCATTAGCATTATTTCTTCATCTCGTTGTGCTAAACATGTATACTAATTTAGACAGAGATAGAAAAGTAGAGTATAAAGTAGAAATGATAGGGAATTGGACACAATAATGTAGAAAAAATGGCTAAGTTAAAAAGGTGATATTTTTGTTAAAAAATATTTTTTCGGCATAAAAACACCAAGGTGCACATCTTCAATATGTGTAGAAGACGTGTGTATAGTTTCAGATCGATCGACTGAACGGTTTTGGAGGAGCTGTATACACGAACTATGCACTTTTTCTGTCAGCCGCCCGCCCGCCCAGTGGTAAAACATAATATGAAAACGTGAGAGCCAGTGATTATTAACTTTACTAAAATCGAAATTGACCATTTTTATCCAAAATCATTCGGGCCACCAAAATCCAAGTACTTTACCCGGACACATCTATACACTACATAATGTATTGGCAGAATAGAAGTCAGTTAATGGTTGAACTATGTTATAAAAGTAAACAGAGCTCCAGAGAAGTTTTGTATCTAAAGAGTATATATTATATGCCCAGATTTCAAATTAAATGCGTATTTTACTTTTACAAATGTATTATTGATTTTCATCCTTATTAAATAGGGAACACATGTTAAAAAAAAATAATAAAAAAATAAAGAATTTATTTATTTGAGCTGCAAAAAGCAAACACTGTTTGTAAATTTTCAACTTTATTACAGTATTTTCACTGCTCAATTTGAAAATCAATGCATATTTTCAAATTGATGTGAGTATTTTGTAATCCCACTTTTGATAATCAAAGCGTATTCTGCTAAAATAAGTGCGTAAAATACGCCAATATGCACCATACCTGCAGCTCTGAGTAAAATATAAGATGTCTTACTTCATGATCACGTAGCTGCCTGGTCCATACATGGCGGGCGAGAGGAACAGGTTCGGAGTGTCGGAGGTCGTCGGTTTCACCGAGTAGACGGCGTTGGCGACCAGGAACAGCAGGATGGGCAGGATCACCACGGAGAAGATCATCGGCCAGTTACGCCGGTAGTGATGGAAACGCTTCGTCAACATGGCACCGAGCTGAGCCAGTTTCCACGACAACCCGCTGGTTCGTTGGTGTCTCGACACATGGTCAATGTTCACAAGAAGTGTCTGAAATCACATTGTGTCAGAAGAAGTCCGAAGGTGAAAGGGTTTAACCCTTACTATGCTGAATTAAATGTTGTTGTCTGCTGGAAATGTTTTATTTTCAATATTTCTCGACAAAAACCTGGTTTTGACAGCACATGAGAATCGTCTCCAGTGGAGACATTGTTAAGAATTAAAGCAAAAATGAAAAACAGCAGACGGCAATTTCCGTCTACAGCGTAGGAAGGGTTAAAGACAGGACATTGATTTTTCAAGATGACAGGTCTGAAATGGGATATGCTATGGTCCTATAGAGACGTGGCCTCAGTTTCAAAAGATAATTTGATTTATTGGTTTTAAAGGGCCTATCAACAGCTAAGGTCATGTAAGGACAGGCAAACGGGTTCGATCCCGTATGTAACCTGCTGCATTGTGGGGAAAAAAAACCCAAAATCAGAATGGAATATTTACGGAATATTTACATTGAAAACAAATATATTCAGCCCTGAATTGAGAATAAACGAGGTCCATACACACCAAAGTCACTTGGCCCGTTCCCTTAAAAGTAATAGGACTACAAATAATCGTAGTACTCACATAAGGGGTATAACCATCAAAAGATGAATGGATTTAACGTCCCAGCAACTACTAAGGGCACATAGAGATGGGGCCTCAGTTTCATCCGAAAGACCAGTGGGAAGGTAACACTATGAACATATTTTTATATCCATTAGACTAGCAAAACAAAAACAGTGAAAGGGTTGAATAATCCAGCAACATATTGGTCATATAGAGATGGGACCCTAGTTTTGAAATATGAATGGGTTTGACATCAGCAGATTCTGCTAATGTCATATAGAGACAGGATCTCGGTTGCAAGTCTCATCCAAAAGACCAATGGAGACGGTTCAAATGGGTGGCGACAGCATATACTTTCATTGCGAAATGTGGCTGTGACTGGGGACATGGGACTTATGGGTTTTGCGATCAGTGTATATCCGGAGCAGCCTGTGCATCCGCTATATCCAGCTATAGGAGTGTGCTATATCAAGCTATATGAGTGTGCTATATCCAGCTATAGGAGTGTGCTATATCCAGCTATAGGAGTGTGCTATATCAAGCTATAGGGAGTGTGCTATATCAAGCATATGGAGTGTGCTATATCAAGCTATAGGAGTGTGCTATATCAAGCTATATGAGTGTGCTATATCCAGCTATAGGAGTGTGTTATATCAAGCTATAGGAGTGTGCTATATCCAGCTATAGGAGTGTGCTATATCCAGCTATAGGAGTGTGCTATATCCAGCTATAGGAGTGTGCTATATCCAGCTATAGGAGTGTGCAATATCCAGCTGTAGGAGTGTGCTATATCCAGCTATAGGAGCGTGCAATATCCAGCTATAGGAGTGTGCTATATCCAGCTGTAGGAGTGTGCAATATCCAGCTATATGAGTGTGCTATATCCAGCTATATGAGTGTGCAATATCCAGCTATAGGAGTGTGCTATATCAAGCTATAGGAGTGTGCAATATCCAGCTATAGGAGTGTGCTATATCCAGCTATAGGAGTGTGCTATATCCAGCTATAGGAGTGTGCTATATCCAGCTATAGGAGTGTGCTATATCAAGCTATAGGAGTGTGCAATATCCAGCTATAGGAGTGTGCTATATCCAGCTATAGGAGTGTGCTGGATAGCTATATCCAGCTATAGGAGTGTGCTATATCCAGCTGTAGGAGTGTGCTATATCCAGCTATATGAGTGTGCTATATCCAGCTATAGGAGTGTGCTATATCAAGCTATAGGAGTGTGCTATATCAAGCTATAGGAGTGTGCTATATCAAGCTATATGAGTGTGCTATATCCAGCTATAGGAGTGTGCTATATCAAGCTATATGAGTGTGCTATATCAAGCTATAGGAGTGTGCAATATCCAGCTATAGGAGTGTGCTATATCCAGCTATATGAGTGTGCTATATCCAGCTATAGGAGTGTGCAATATCCAGCTGTAGGAGTGTGCTATATCCAGCTATAGGAGTGTGCAATATCCAGCTGTAGGAGTGTGCTATATCCAGCTGTAGGAGTGTGCAATATCCAGCTATATGAGTGTGCTATATCCAGCTATATGAGTGTGCTATATCAAGCTATAGGAGTGTGCAATATCCAGCTATAGGAGTGTGCTATATCCAGCTATAGGAGTGTGCTATATCCAGCTATAGGAGTGTGCTATATCCAGCTATAGGAGTGTGCTATATCAGCTATATGAGTGTGCTATATCAAGCTATAGGAGTGTGCTATATCAAGCTATATGAGTGTGCTATATCCAGCTATATGAGTGTGCTATATCCAGCTATATGAGTGCTATATCCAGCTGTAGGAGTGTGCTATATCCAGCTATAGGAGTGTGCAATATCCAGCTATAGGAGTGTGCTATATCCAGCTATAGGAGTGTGCAATATCCAGCTGTAGGAGTGTGCTATATCCAGCTATAGGTGTGCTATATCCAGCTATAGGAGTGTGCTATATCCAGCTATAGGAGTGTGCTATATCCAGCTGTAGGAGTGTGCAATATCCAGCTATAGGAGTGTGCTATATCCAGCTATAGGAGTGTGCTATATCCAGCTATAGGAGTGTGCTATATCCAGCTATAGGAGTGTGCAATATCCAGCTATAGGAGTGTGCTATATCAAGCTATAGGAGTGTGCAATATCCAGCTATAGGAGTGTGCTATATCCAGCTGTAGGAGTGTGCTATATCCAGCTATATGAGTGTGCTATATCCAGCTATAGGAGTGTGCTATATCCAGCTATAGGAGTGTGCTATATCCAGCTATAGGAGTGTGCAATATCCAGCTATAGTTGTTTCTGTCAAAATGTTCCGGGTTTATACGTGTACAAAGTGTTGTGCGTTGCGTATCCGTGGAGTTTCCGTTAGTTGCGTTTCAAACCGTGTGTCGTCTACGTGTAATACGTTTTCGGCCATGCGTTGCGTTTCCCCACTCTTGCGCATGCTCGAAAGTCGAACAAACCGTGTTCAACGCATTGAGTTTCAAAAGCGTGTAATCCGTGTACAACGGTTGTAAACGTATACAACGGTTGTAAACAACGTATTGCGTTTCAAAAGCGTGTAATCCGTGTACAACGGTTGTAAACGTATACAACGGTTGTAAACGTATACAACGCTAAGGTAAACCGTTTAAACGATTTAACGCTTTCTTTGACGAACGGTTACACGCATCTACATGTACACAGCACCGTACAGATGAAACCGTGTTATACGTATATCACGTTTCCACGGGTTTTAACGGTTTACACGTTTTGGTATGCCAACCTTGTATCGCGTAGAATGCGCATGCTCTGATCGTTCTTCGTGTGTGTGTATATATACTTCTCGACTCACTGCAGGGCTTCTAACATTTTCAGTTTTCCGGTTCTGGACCGACTTTTGAACTCTCAGACCGATTGAGATTTGAAAACTAGTCTTAAAAATCGGTCCGAGAAAATTGCCAGTCGGCTGCTATTTCGCTATAAACCTTGTAAATTTACCGGTTTTGACCACCAAGTAATTTATGACACATATCCGCGGGCCATATCCGTGTTAAACCAGTGTTCAGCTCGCTGTGTATTCAGTTTCTCCAAATATCGATTAATCTTAACACACGCATGGGACAGGTGATAGCAGGTTAGTGACTGAAATAGACTGAAAAAGATAATACGAGAGTTCCTAGACTCGCCATTTCTGATGATGTTAAAATAAAATAAAGAAACCATGCACTGTGTTTATCTGTGTTCGTAATATTTAACCCCAATTAACTGACACGGACTATCGGCCCGGGCTATTCCATATTAAGTTAGGAACTGTTACATTACGCTGTATTAGGCGTCATTTTTGTTTTTGTATATAAAATGTACATAGGAATGCCACAGATCTGATGAGCCGGCTCACGTGATCTACAATTCTCAAACATTTTGATAAACGACAAGGTACATCTGTCGTGTTAAAAGCGTGACTCATTAGTCAGCAGGGATTAGGGATCAACTTGAAGTGCTAAATCACACCGCCGATGTACTTTGAACTCGATCTGAGGGTATGTATTCGCGATATTTTAAAAGGGACGAAACAAGGTCGCCTCGAAGCGATCGGGGCCTAACAGGTATTTGCGTTAAAACGTGTAACCGTTGTACACGTTTCAACGCTTTCATATAGCTACACGCTTCCAGGTAAAGCGTTTGTACAACGTTTCAACTCTTTCACCTCGCTACATATGTATACGCCAAAGCGTGTTATACGCCTTGAAGCTAAACGTATTACACGCTTTAAAACTAAACGGTTTGACAATGTGTATTACACGTGTACGAACCGTATTATACGTTTAAACAACGTATACAACGCTTTTAAACTAAACGGTTTGACAATGTGTATTACACGTGTACGAACCGTATTATACGTTTAAACAACGTATACAACGCTTTTAAACTAAGCGGTTTGACAATGTGTATTACACGTGTACGAACCGTATTATACGTTTAAACAACATATACAACGCTACAGCAAACCGTTGCGTTCGCATTGCGTTCGCGTTGCGTTCGCGTTGAGTTTGCAAGTGTTGTCTACGGTGGAACAAAAACGGAGACTGCACTGTATAGGAGTGTGCTATATCCAGCTATAGGAGTGTGCTATATCCAGCTATAGGAGTGTGCTATATCCAGCTATATGAGTGTGCTATATCCAGCTGTAGGAGTGTGCTATATCAAGCTATAGGAGTGTGCTATATCCAGCTATATGAGTGTGCTATATCCAGCTGTAGGAGTGTGCTATATCAAGCTATAGGAGTGTGCAATATCCAGCTATAGGAGTGTGCTATATCCAGCTATAGGAGTGTGCTATATCCAGCTGTAGGAGTGTGCTATATCCAGCTGTAGGAGTGTGCAATATCCAGCTATATGAGTGTGCTATATCCAGCTATATGAGTGTGCAATATCCAGCCATAGGAGTGTGCAATATCCAGCTATAGGAGTGTGCTATATCCAGCTATAGGAGTGTGCTATATCCAGCTATAGGAGTGTGCTATATCCAGCTATAGGAGTGTGCAATATCCATCTATAGGAGTGTGCTATATCAAGCTATAGGAGTGTGCAATATCCAGCTATAGGAGTGTGCTATATCCAGCTATAGGAGTGTGCTATATCCAGCTATAGGAGTGTGCTATATCCAGCTATAGGAGTGTGCAATATCCAGCTATAGGAGTGTGCAATATCCAGCTATATGAGTGTGCTATATCCAGCTATAGGAGTGTGCTATATCCAGCTATATGAGTGTGCTATATCCAGCTATAGGAGTGTGCTATATTGATAAAAACCCATACACCGCAGTTCTCCAGTCAGAGCCACAAATAAAGACAAGAATTCCGCCACGGAAGCGGTATCGTGCCTGCCAAGGCATTTTACCGTGAACATTACAAGTAAATACATGACCTTGACCTTGAGAATTTGGATGTGGGGGTGTTGCGTAATGCAGCATCATCCCTAGACAAACATTGATGTTCAATATTATCAAAGTCTGGCAAGGGGTTAAAGAGATATTGTGCAAAATACAATTTAACTTTAACGCATTTCTGTTACAAAACCGGTGAACATTACAAGAAAATAAATGACCTTGACCTTCATAATTTGGATGTGGGTGTGTGCGTAATGAAGCATCATCCGTAGACAAAGATTGATGTGAAAAATATTATCAAAGTCTGGCAAGGGTTTAAAGTTTTAGATATTGTGAAAAAACAATAACTTTAACGCATTTCTGTTACAAAAACCGGTGAACATTAAAAGTAAATAAATGACCTTGACCTTGATAATTTGGATATGGGAGGGGGTGTGCGTAATGAAGCAATCATCCGTAGACAATACATTGATGTGAAATATTATGAAAGTCTGGCAAGGGGTTAAAGAGATATTGTGAAAAAACAATAACTTTGCCTTACGACGACGACGGAAAAAGCGCCGACTATAGTCGCGCCTCTGCTAAAGCAGGCGCGACAAAATGAAAATAGAAAAACTACCTTTCTCTGTACGTTTGGGGTCACCTCCATTTTCATCATCAGCCTGTGTTAGAGGCCACAAATCTCTGGCGGTCCAATCTCGAGGGCCCTGAGACTTGCTACATTTACACACCTTTCATGAATGCCTTGCCAATCGGATTGATTTTTTGATTTATTGGGTTGTTTAATCGGTTTATAATGAGAAACAATAACTGGCATTGTTAAAACAAAATGCTAATCCCCAAAACTCTGGCAGCCTTAATTAATAATAATAAAAAGTCCTGAGTGGGCCTTGACCTTGGGGCGGTTCTGGAGTGCGTGGGTAGTGTGCAAATCAGAGGCACTAAACAAGTTTATGCCTTACATAAACAAGTCCTCAGTGACAAAGGAACCGAAATTCAGATGTGGAATTAGAACAGATAAATGTGAAAAAGTGAACAGGTTTGACGTCCCTGCAACAGCTAAGGTCATATTAGAAACCGGGATTCTCGAATTTTCAAGTCTCATTCCGAAAGGACCAGTGCGGATGAGGAAATACTATTAAAGTATTAATATTAATTATTAAAGTATTTTTGATTGCCTAGGATCAAAGTGGGTCATAATATCAATTTGGGACCATTACTGCCCTAGGAAATCAAACATTCTATATTTAATTTTCCCCTCAAACAGGTTTTGTAGAGGTTCTGCTGATTTTAATTTAACTCCTCGAGTGTTGGGTCCGAGACCACCCGAAGTTAGGTGATCTGTAGAAACCCCCTTGTTGATTATTATTTGATTAAATTAACCGATTAACAGGCGGGAGTTCAATTTACAGTAGTATGAAAACTTGTTTTGAAATAATTTTTTCATTCATTTTCTTTATTTCTTATCAAAAGTATATGTTTGTTTACCATTCATCTGAACCGTCTCGACGAGAACGGTTTCAGATTGTGTAGGTAACAAACAATATACTTTTTAAAGAGAAAGAATAAGAAATGAAATAAGCAGATTTTTTTTCTAATAACATAAGTATTGTATATACATTATACTTCAATGGGTTAAGCGTTACCTCCTCGATGGGTCCGAGACCTCTAAAGTTAGCGTTCTGTAACACCCCTTGGTCCGAGACCTCAAAGTTAGCGATCTGTAAACACCCCTTGTTGGTATATTGTTAATTAAACGTACCATCCTCGAGGTGTTGGGTCCGAGACCCCGAAGTTAGCTGATCTGTAGTGGCCCCCTTGTTGGCCTCCAGGTGTTGGAACAAAGCTGGTTAGAATGTTGCAGTTGGCTGGCCGCGGGCAAGGTGAAGGACAGGTCGGAGGGTCACCTGCCTGGTCCAGTCTCGCCCCTGGTACCCATCTCTGGATCGCGCTCATTGATCGCTAGTCGGATTGTTATTCTGTCTATGGTTTATAGCAAATATTTTCCATGTTATTCTGGTCACACGATTGGCTTAGGATCTAACCAATTTGTGTTGTCTGCAGTAAAACTTGATCGCAGCAGGCGGTGTTATAGCACTTTTTAATGGTTCACGAGTGTATGTACGTTTTGTTAGAGGTTGAAATTTGCACTTTTAGGCTGGCCGATGGGTGGGATATAGTAATTTACAATCAAGAATGGCATCGCCTAAAACAAAGCTACTTCCCAGTCCCCTGGCAGCCTTAATTTAAAATAAAAAAAAATCAAGTTGTCAATGACCTTGGGCGATCGGACGTGGGGGTCGTAATGATTAACACTGCAGCATCCCTAGACAAACAATTGTGGCCAATAAATGTTATTCAAAATCGGTGAAGCGGTTCATAAGTTATTGAAAAAATATAAAAATTAAAAGGAAAACTAACATTTTTGACTCCTTACAAACAGGTGAACATAAGACCACAGTGACCTTGACCTTGGGCGGGTTTGTACGTACGTACGTACATGGACTAAATGCTATATCACTTATTTGCCTGTCGAGGCGAGGGGGATAACAAGCCAAATTTAGAAAATTAAAATCCTAACGGACCCCAATGCGAAATCAATTATTTTAGTATTTCAGCATTGCCTGGGTTTATGGAAAAATTGTTTAGTTGCAAGTGAATGGTTACTCGTGATTTTCCATAGTTCAGTTTTGTTAATGGACTGGTACCCTTCACAGGCCCAGGCAGAAGACAATAGGTTCCTGTTGTTAACCCTTACTACGCTGAATTAAATTTTGTCGTCTTTGCTGGAAAAAATTCTCAAATATTTCTCGATAAAAACCCTGCTTTGACAGCGCATGAGGAATTTTTAAGATTTTAATGGCAAAACATTTAAAAATTAAAAACAGCAGACGACCAATTTACCGGTCTCCAGCATAGTTGAGGGTTAAATATGAATGGTGAGGATGTTCAACTGGAGGAAATGGGGCTTATGGATCCGGTATTTTACCTCGGGAGTTGGGGGATCCCTTCAACACACGTAGGCATGTGTCCGCTGGTCAGCTGGTGTTTAACGGAACAAATCGGAGAGCCGAGGACACATGACGCGGGCCTTTGTTTGGCATTGATGGCTATCCGGTCACTGATGATGTCTGCCTCGTCCAGGTGATGCGTGGACAGTACGAATGGCTGTCCTGCGGTAAATATGAAATAATTTATTTTAACTAGTGGGTTTAAACAGCCTGTCAATTAGCTAAGGTCATTTTGGGCTGGGTGGTTTTTTAACAACACAACAAATTCAACCAGGACTGTATAAGTGCTATTGGCAAAATGTGTCAGATCCAGTATTGAGCCGGGCTCATAACGGACCCGTCTCATCAGGTATCTGCACTTTCTTTTTAATATTTTTGAGGTAAACAAAAATAAAAACACCCATTTTTAAATGGACTTAGTGTGAAAATCATTTTGTTGATGGTTGGATTAGTTGCCAAAATTAACAAATATCAAAATCCAATTCCCAGTTTATTAGGGGGTTCTAAATGGTTAACTCTGACAATTGATGAAACTAAATTTTGTCGTCTGCAGTTTATTTTTATTTTTCAGATTGGTTTTTTTTATGAAAAAAATGTTTCGACAGTGATTGGAGACTCGGTCTCCAATGGAGACGATTATTCATGCACTGCCAAATAAAATATGGTTTTTGCTAAGGAATAAGACAAAATATGAACAAACAAACAGCAGACGACAATTTTTTGGGGTTCCTGTGGCGTGGGTAGACCGATTCTCATGTTACTGCCATAATAAAAAAATGGCTGATTGATATTCTGCATTCATCCAGGTGGTGGGTGGGTGGGACAGTATGATGGGCCGTCCCTGCGGGTAAATAAAACCGGGTATTACAGTTCGCACCTGTACTAACGGCCCACCTGTATTACAAGAGTTCTCCCTTCGTTTAAGCGGCCATTTTTTATTTCCCCCCAATTGTAAAATTACTCTTTAAACAGCACCTGTATTAAGCCGTCGGTGAACCTGTTCATAACGCGGGCAAACGGCCATGCAATAAAATCGTCATTCTCCATTTTGACTCGAAATCCTCGTTTTAGCGGACCAATTCTCGGAAAAATTATCGGAAATTTCTAAAAAAAAAAGCTGGGAAACCAAAATTCGTTTCAGGTTAATCCCCATTTCCCACCCAGGTGACTAAATCTCGCTAATTGCAGGCTGCCAAAACTGTTTACAATACCATTTCCAATTTGTTTTTTTGACATCCCGATTGTGTTTGACCAAATTTTTATCAAACTTCATTACGCGGATTCACTAAATAAAATTCATGCCATACTCGCTGTGACAATAAAAGTCACGGGGTCGATAGTTTCAATAATTCCCACCCTAGCCCAAACACACAGGTGGTAGACTCGGACCATATGTCACAAACCAAAAAAATGCCTATTAAAAAAAATCCCATTACCCCATCCACTTGGTCTCGTTACATTACCATCTTCTCTTTTATAGGCAGATGGTAATGCACGAGGGACCAAAGTGGGTGGGGCTGGGGCAATGGGATTTTTTTAATAGGCATTTTTTTCTGGTGTCATTAGGGTCCGGAGTCTTACCACCTGTGGCCAAACCAAGTTGCTTCTGGCTACTTATAGTTGTCAGTTCAAACCACACGTGTTTATTTCTCGTGGCCAAGTTATTTGATAACTAGTACAGCCAATCGCTGATAAGTAAATGGCCGGTATATGTTAAACTCCCTCCGAATACTCTCAACCAGACCAAAAAAAAAACAAATGCAAAACACGCAAATCACGCGTTTTATTTAACCTTAACCAAAAATTTGGCTAACTGTATTGTCAGGAAAAACATGAAAAAGTCTGTAGATAATCAACGGAACCAATTTCGGTGGCTATTTAGTTATCCTACGTTAGTTTCGTCCTTTTGCAATTATTTTTCCAATCGATGTTAACGTTAACCCGTTTATATTTTTTTGATAATTCAGTTTGGTATTTCACCTAAATAATTACAGAATAATTTATTGCACATCCAAGTTCATAAATTATATTTTTAAGTGAACTTTAAAAACAAAAAAAAAAAAAAAAAAAAAACAAAAAAGGGGATTAATTTGCATGGCATCATAATGTGCGAAGTACTACTATTACGCCAGGAACAAACTGGGTGATTTTTCGGACGTAAGCTGGTTACAATCTTGTAACAACAAAAACGGCGAGTTGACCCATTCAAAGTTATTAAACATTCCGTTTGATATAATCCATTCCTATTGTGCAATACTTGTATTTACATTATCCAGTAGCGGATTCGGGGGAGGGGGGGAGGGGGGGGCTTCAGAAATCCCGATTGTTTTTCTTCTCTTTTTTTATTTTTTTTACGCAAAGATCGCAGTTTTGAGTTTGGCATTTCTAATTTGACATAGGCGCCGCTTTCTTAGGATCATAAATGAGGTATTCGGAAATAAAGTTAAAGTAAACACTTGTATATTCATGATTGTTACATATTGAACTTAAGACAAGTTTGGAATCTGTACGATTAATTGGTACATATAAATCTATATGGAACAAGTTATAAAGTCGGTCCTAAGATGAACCTCCATTAAGCACCCACCTGTGTTTTAAGCAAGCAATTTTGGGACTTTCCTCCCATGGCCGCTTGTCTTAAGACAAGTTTGAGTTTGACTGTATATGCATTATTTTAACCCTGATAATGATTGAATTAAATTGTGTCGTCTGCTGCGTATTTTTTATTTTCTATTTTTCTCGATTTATGGATTAATATGGCATTTGT